>JANAVB010001646.1:0-33982 GCA_029216955.1 Iris pallida | reverse complement strand
CGGTGTTGAGAGTTGTCACTACCACATTCTAGCTTGAGGGTATTTTGGTCATTTTTAAAATTTGGAATTATATAGTATTAATTATAATTATTAGAATTTTCAGTGATTTTAGTATTTTTGGATTTGGTGCTATTCTAGACTTTGACTAGTGTTGACTTAGGAGACTGTCCTAGAAGCTAACCTAGGTCATGACTACTTGGTTAGAGTGTGTAACCTTAGCTTGGACCTAAGTTAGTGATATCAAACTCATTAGAATTTATTGGAGGAAATGAATTAATTTGAATAGAGAATAGCTTGTGGTTTCACAAGTCATGATTTATGACTTAAGCCCATTGAGGCCAACCCAACACTATGTAACCCTAACCTAGCCCAACACAGCCCATGGCTGGCCAACCCTAATTCTCCCACTCTATTAATGCTCCTCAAAGTTAGGGCTAGCCTCCTTTAGAAATTTCTCAAGTTTAAGAAAGAGAGGTTGCTCTATCTTCAATAATTCCTAGAAAATCTTTCAATCCTTTCCACCCAAACCAATTGCAATAGGTTCTAAATTTATTCTACTTGCTGTGGTATTGAGAAATTTTAGGGGAGAAGCAATTTGAAGGGTTTTGGTGCTTGAGGATCCATTCTCATTTGGGGCTTTTTGAGCTTTGCAAACCATAGATATTTCTAATCCACCACAGGGTTTTTATTGCATATTTAGGAATCCCTAGGCCTACCCTAACTGTAGGTATAGCTAACCCTAGGTTCGAGTCCGATACGCGTCCGTATCGGATACGTATCAGTCCATGTATGTTTTGATGAAATGCCCCAAAGGGCATTGCGATTGATTTCAGGAATGTATTTGAATAGGAAATTTATTTTAACCTTGCTTAGGGGATCCCAGTGTCCTGAGTCATTTCCTGTGTCGTGTCGTTCGGTTTGGACACACGAACACGCAGGTGCACCACGCTGCGCGAGCACTGTTGCTCCCTGCTCAGGGTCATTACGCCGTGGATACGACACGTGGACGTGTGGTATGGACACACACGAAGAGGCAGTGACTGACACCACATGTTCCAGTTTTAAGACCTCTCCTGTCGTGTCAGACACGAAATCGTACGTGCATGGGGAATGCACCGTGCGTACCAGTGTACTATTTTGTGTTCTCTATTTACATTCAGTTTAAATGTTAAATTCATGTTTTAATTGCTAAATTAGATCCAAATATGATGTATGATATATGTTAGATTAGGTTACATGATAGTTAGTTGTTGATATGAATTTGATTCGAATGTTGGGTTAATGCCATTCGGCTGATACATGCTACACAGGTATGATACTTGGTTGTTTTCCCATTTCCTAACTTTTAAATCCCTGTTAGTAATGGTTTTCACTGATTAATGATCCCCACGATTGTTGATGCATATTAATGAGTATTTCAATTCAGTAGGCATTGGTTTGAGAATGGGATGTTTGACATTTTGTTGGGTTTCAAATGTAATAACTGATACATGATTTAGTTCAGTCCATATATCATGAACTACATCGAATGAGGTTCCCTTCCTTCTTTAGAACTGAGTTTAACTCCTGTTAAAACTGTCTTGTTTTTCCTCCCATTATACTACATAGCTAACTGTTCATTGGTAAACTGTCAATGTTCCAGGCTTCACATATACTGCACCACGGTCACTCATGTACACAAGTTCTATAGCCTCATGATTTCAGGATTGTCTCACACACAAATGTATTCCCTGTTTTCCTAGGAACACAAGTGTGTATTACACTCCACTGTTTTCCAGTTTATGCTGCACACTGCTTTAAAACTCTCACACCACCCACTGCCATAAACACACACCAGTCACACAAATGATTTCCTGTTTTCCTATTGATATATGTACACTCACTATTGTCTGCTATTATGTATTTCTATATTAGATATATCAATATATCTATGTGTGTGTTATATTAGATATATATATTTTCATGTGTATATATTTTTATGTGTATTATATTAGATATATATATATATATATTTTATATATATCTATATAATTATATATATTATATATATATATATATATATATATATATATATATATATATATATATATATATATATATATATTGTCATGTGTATATGTGATATGGTTTGGTTTATAGGCATGATATAGCCTATGGCCTATGGGTGTGTTTGTTTGCCTAGTGAGTCTAGATTGGACTTGTATAGCCTTGTTAGACCTAGAATAGACTTGCTAGACTAGTATAGACTTGTTTGACTTAGGTTTGACCTAGTGACCTAGTTTGACTTCTAGGGTTGACCAGAGTTGACCAAGAGTTGACTTTGGTCTAGATTGACCTAGATTCATGTAGAATGCATTGACTTGCATCTTATTATCATTTTAGACTCATATTGACTTGTACTTTTCTATAGGAGACAGACACCACTCCTCGGACAGTACTTTCATCTTGGACATTCAGATAGCAGGCGAGTACATTCATACCTGTCTGGAACTATATTCTTGCTCTAGATTACTTTACTTGATACTGACACGTATCTTCACGGATTAGTACTATATGGATTCCCTTTCTGAGATGTTATCCCTCTACGGGTGCATCGAGTATTTAATGTTCATGTACTTTATCATGTGCATCAGGTACTCCTTGTACTCGTACTAGTTCATGTATTTACATGTTCTCATGTGCCTTCATGTACTATCATGTGCCTCATGTACTACTCATTACATGAGTTCACGTATCTTTAGCTGTATTCATGTGCCAATAACGTAGCTTGAATGGATCCTTGTGTATTGATTGGGGCGGGTGAGTAGAATTGGTTATGTGATCATTATCCCCAGTAGGTATTCATGTGCCTCTTAGTTGTATTCATGTGCCCCTAAGCCGTTTACATAAACATATTGTACTCTAAATCACTTAGCTACTTACAGTCTTTACTTATCATGTATTTACTTTCAGTTACAAAATATCTCCTGTTTTCTTTCCTTTCCAGCATTTCCTGTATTTTACTCTATTGCATGCTTTATACTCCTAACCTGTTATGAACTGTTTTGAGAGATATGTGCTCGTTTCCGTCCTGATTGGACCTGTTGAAAATTTTACAGAGGACGAGGAGGAGGCCTGCTTAGATACTTTCTATGGGACAGCCTTAGAGGACACTTGCGATCCGGACTTCCAGTCGGATCCCTTAGCTGTAGAGACTGTTGCTCCATAGATATGTTTCTCATATTTTATTGTATTGGAGATTTGAGTTGTTTATTTGGATCTGTATTATTTCTGGTTATCAGTGGAGTTTATCATAGACACTTAGCTCTCTCTCTATTTGTATTTCATGTGGATTTGAGTCTCGCATCTTTTATATCATTCTATCTTATCGTATTCTACCTTAAATGTGATTGAGATATATTCTGTTATGTCACCCCCATTCGGAGAGTATAACTGTTATTACCTTAAACTGTTAGATGTTGTGACCTAGGACAGCACTACGACGTAGGCTGGACGTACCCACGTCTCCTGCCCTTACTCTAGGGTACGGGTCGTGACACGTTTTAGTGGTGGCCCATACAGGTCTAGGTTGGAAATGTAGTGGTATTCGAACTAGAATATCGCTGCAGCCTGCAGTAGGAATTAGTATTTTTAAAGGTACTCAATCACACTAGAAAAACTCCATATCAGATTCCGTATATCTATTTTGCTGCTTATTGTCTTCCTTAGAAATTTAAACTGTCCTCCTTTGATATTTGACTCATTCTCAGTAATTGTTTCTTGTTTGATCTGTGTCTCCAGGATGGTTGAGACGAGATCGCATCACCCTGGACTGGAAGACACTGCAGAGGGGTCTAGCACCTCTCGACCTCAGCAGCAGCCAGCTTCCGGTGCCACAGGGCCAGTGCAACCCTCAGGAGTCGGTGTTTTTGCAGCTTTTGGAGGAGCACCTCCACCAGTCAGGAGGCCGAGCATTGTGATTCCTGAGATCCTTCCACCGCAGCAGCCTCCGTCCGCGGGGATGGTAGATGCTGTACATCTTTTCTCCTTCGTGGAGAGGATTCTGGAGTCCCACCAGCAGCAGCAGACGAGACAGACTGTCAATTTCTGTCAGGGGATCGACGAGGCACACCAGCTGGTTCACACTACAGTCGAGATGGTTACTGCTCAGGGGGCCCAGCAGGAGCCCCGTCGGAGGGAGAAAGACATACAGGACTTTCAGAAGATGCATCCCAGAGAGTTCTTCGGCACAAAGGGCATCCATTATGCAGACGACTGGATAGAGCATATTGAGGAGATTTTTCGACTGGCGGAGATACCAAATCAACCCCAGATTGAGGCAGCGGGCAGTCAGATGCAGGACTTAGCCCGTACATGGTATCAGACAGATCCCAGGGTGGGAGTTGAGGGCTAGACTTGGGCCCAGTTTAAGAAGCTGTTTAAGGAGCAGTTCTTTCCTGATGTTGCCTTGGGAGGTATCGAGGCACAGTTCGAGGGTCTGGTTCAGGGGAACCAGACTGTAGCTGAGTATGCTGGGGAGTTTTGTAGACTGGCCCATTTCATAGATGACTTGACTGAGAAGACAAAGGCGAAGAAGTTTCGCCGAAGCTTGATTAGAGAGGTTCGATCGCTGACTAAGAGCGACCGGAATGCTACTTTTGCAGAGATATTTTCTGGGGCTATGGCGGCGGAAGACGACCTAGGGTTGAAGCAGAAGAGGGGTCGTGACTTCCAGGATGGTAGCAGCAGTCAGGGGCAGACCAAGAGGCCTCACTTCCAACATCAGCAGCCACAGAGACCAGTTCAGCAGTATCAGCAGCAGGGTGGGGCACCTTTTCAGCAGGTACAGCATCAGCAGCAGAGAGGACAACAGGCACCCCATCAGCAGCTGGTAGTCATTTGTGCCTTCTGCAAGAAGCCGGGGCATATAATCCATGAGTGCAGGAAGAAGCTAGGCAAGTGCCCACTTTGTGGTGCGGGGGATCACCAGTTGAGGGATTGCCCTGGGGATTTTGGACGTGGAGCTCAGGGAGGTGGAGCCAGGCTCCAGCAGGCCAGCTGAGGGGGCCATTGCAGACCCAGCAGCAGAGGTTCCATCAGCACCAGCAGCAGGCACGAGGTGGACAGCAGGGGAGAGCTTTCGCCATGGCGGCTGAGGATGCAGAGGCCGTAGGGGAGTTGATAGCAGGTTCGGTTCTTCTAGATTCCATTCCAGCTTTTGCACTCTTTGATTTCGGGGCTTCCCACAGCTTTGTGTCAGTATCTTATGCTATTAGACACAGTATAGTTTCTGAACCATTGCCTAGGACCTGCAAGATCACGACCGGGGGGTGGGGTCATCCTCATGAGTGATGTTTGCAGAGGGCGGAGCGTCATATTGGGAGGCCGAGAGTTGGAAGTGAGTCTACTCGTCATGCCACGACCGAACTAGGAAATTGTATTAGGTATGGACTGGCTGAGTAGACACCACGCTCGCATTGATTACCGAGGGGGTAGAGTTTTGTTTGGGGTGCCAGGAGAGCCAGAGTTTGAGTATACCCGGCGGCAGGCAGAGCAGGACAGTGGTGTCTTCTGTGGAGCTTCAGTTGAGGAGCAGGTGGCTCCACATCCTTTGATCGCAGAGTTTATGGACGTATTTCCAGAGGAGTTGCCAGGGCTTCTACCGGACAGGGATGTAGAGTTTCTCGATAGATTTGGTTTCCGGCGCGGAACCGATTTCTCAGCATGTCTATCGATTAAACAATATTGAATTGGTAGAGCTGAAGAAGTAGGTGGATGAGCTGCAGGACAAGGGCTTCATCCGATCGAGTTTTTCATCTTGGGGTGCACCGGTACTCTTCGTACCCAAGAAGGATAGGTCGGTACAGATGTGTATCGACTACATGGCACTTAACAACCTGACGATCAAGAACAGATATCCACTGCCGTGGATCGATGATCTCTTTGATCAGTTGAGCGGAGCTCGGGTGTTCTCCATGATTGATTTGAGGTCAGGTTATCACCAGGTGAAGGTGAAGAGGGAGGATATTCCCAAGACCGCTTTCAGGATGCGGTACGAGCAGTTTGAGTTTTTGGTTATACCGTTTGGGCTGACCAATACACCAGCAGTGTTTATGAACCTAATGAACAAGGTGTTCCACCAGTACTTGGACAAGTTCGTGGTGGTATTCATTGATTGATATCCTGGTATATTCGAAGACAGAGGAAGAGCACGAGGAGCACTTGAGAATGGTTCTGGAGACACTCAGGAGGGAGAGGTTATATGGCAAGCTATCGAAGTACGAGTTCTTCCTAGACAGGGTTGACTTCTTAGGTCATGTGGTGACTGGAGATGGTATCTCAGTGGACCCGAAGAAGATCACATCAGTTGAGGCTTGGGCAGCGCCGACTTCAGTGGCAGAGATCAGGAGTTTCCTGGGGCTGGCAGGATATTATAGGAGATTTGTGCAGGATTTCTTCCGGGTTGCAGTACCGTTGACTCGGTTGACCCGGAAGGATGCTGAGTATGTTTGGTCAGAGGAGTGTCAGGCAGCTTTTGAAGAGTTGAAGAAGCGGCTTACGACAGCTCCGATTCTGACATTGCCTTCAGGTTCAGGTGGATTCACTATTTATAGTGATACTTCAGGAAAGGGGCTGGGTTGTGTCTTGCAGCAGCATGGGAAGGTGATTGCCTATGCTTCCAGGCAATTACATCCCCATGAGAAAAACTACCCTACCCATGACCTAGAGCTGGCAGCGGTGATTTTTGCTCTGAAGTTGTGGAAGCACTATCTGTATGGCGAGAGGGTGGAGATTTTCACAGATCACAAGAGCTTGAAGTATGTGTTTACACAGAAAGAGCTCAACATGAGGCAGCACAGATGGCTAGAGTTGATGAAGGACTTTGACATCTCACTTCACTATCACCCGGGGAAGGCCAACATGGTTGCCGATGCCTTGAGTACGTATCCGACAGCCATGTGTTTGACTATGGATCGACACTTGCTTGTAGACTTGGAGAGCCTTGGGATTGAGGTAATTGTGCTCGGAGTGCAGATGCAGTTATGGGGCCTTCAGATACAGTCGGACTTGATGGAGAGGATCAAGGCGACGCAGTTCGAAGATGTGGCTCTGCGGTGTATCCGAGAACAGGTTCGTGCAGGGTTGGTGGATGGCGAGTTTTCTCTTGCAGAGGATGGTGCCTTGAGGTACGGTTCCAGGTTATGTGTGCCTAGCAGGGAGCTCAGAGAGCAGATCATACAGGAGGCTCACAGATCGCAGTACTCTATACATCCTGGTACCAACAAGATGTACAGGGATCTGCGAGAGCATATCTGGTGGTACGAGATGAAGCGGGAGGTAGCTCGCTTCGTAGCTAGATGCTTGGTCTGTCAGCAGGTCAAGGCAGAGAGGCAGAGGCCTGAAGGATTATTGCAACCGTTGCCCATTCCAGAGTGGAAGTGGGAAAATATTACCATAGATTTCGTATCTGGGTTGCCGCATACACCAGAAGGAAAAGACGCGATTTGGGTCATCGTTGACAGGTTGACCAAATCGGCCCACTTCTTGCCATTCAAGGTGGGTACGTCTACAGAGAGGCTTACGGAGTTGTATATGCGGTAGATAGCCAGGATTCACGGAGTTCCCGTCAGCATTGTCTCAGATCGGGATAGTCGCTTTACTTTCCATTTCTGGAGGAGTCTGCAGACTAGTTTGGGCACTCAGCTCAAGTTTAGTACTGCATATCACCCCCAGACGGACGGACAGTCAGAGAGGACTATTCAGACGCTCGAGGACATGCTGCGGACGTGCGTCCTGGATTTTGGAGGTTCCTGGGAGGATCATCTATATTTGGTGGAGTTTGCTTACAACAACAGTTATCAGGCCAGCATTGAGATGTCACCTTTTGAGGCTCTGTACGGGCGTAGGTGTCGTACACCCTTATCTTGGGATGATGTTAGAGAGCGAGCTTTATTGGGACCAGAGATGGTTGTTGACGCAGCCGAGAAGGTGAAGTTCATCAGGGACAGACTTCGCATGGCACAGGACAAACATCGGCACTGGGCCAATAGCCATCGGAGGCTGTTGGAGTTTGAGGTACAGATTTAGAGATAATATTAGAAATAGGTTGTATTTTTTGTTTTGTTTGATTGATCGTGTTTGATTTTTAGTAACTTGAGACCTTACTTGTGATTAGGTTAGGGACATGGTTTTTCTGCAGATATCTCCGACTCGTGGTACGATATGTTTTGGTGGAGGTGGGAAGCTTAGCCTACTCTTCATCGGACCTTTCGTTATCAGCGGGAGGGTCGGTGACGTGGCATACAGGCTAGACTTGCCACCTGCACTAGTGAGAGTTCATAACGTACTCTACGTATCACAGTTGAGACGGTACGTGGCGGACCCTAGCCATGTACTCGATCATTCGGAGATTGAGGTTGGACCTACTCTCAGTTATCCAGAGCATCCTGTGGAGATTCTGGATCGCCAAGAGAAGGTACTGAGGAACCAGGTGATACCCTTGGTACGCGTCGCATGGAGGCATCATTTTCCAGGAGAGTCTACCAGGGAGCGGGAGGATGAGATGCGCGAGCGGTACCCCTATCTTTTTGGACCTTAAGGTATACTTTTCTATCCTTCTCAGTAGTTAGTTTCGCCTTTAATTTCGAGGACAAAATTATTTTAAGGGGGGTAGATTTGTCACTACCACATTTCTAGCTTGAGGGTATTTTGGTCATTTGTAAAATTTTGGAATTATTTGGAATTATTTAGTATTAATTATAATTATTAGAAATTTTAGTAATTTTTAGTATTTTTGGATTTGGTGCTATTCTAGACTTTGACTAGTGTTGACTAAGGAGACTGTCCTAGAAGCTAACCTAGGTCATGACTACTTGGTTAGAGTATGTAACCTTAGCTTGACCTAAGTTAGTGACATCAAACTCATTAGAATTTATTAGGAGAAAATAGGAATTAATTTGAATAGAGAATGGCTTGTGGTTTCACAAGTCATGATTTATGACTTAAGCCCATAGAGGCCCAACCCAACACCATGTAACCCTAACCTAGCCCAACACAGCCCATGGCCGGCGAACCCTAATCCTCCCCACTCTATTAATGCTCCTCAAAGTTAGGGCTAGCCTCCTTTAGAAATTTTTTAAGTTTGAGAAAGAGAGGTATGCTCCATCTTCAATAATTCCTAGAAAATCCATTTTAATTCCTTTTCCACCTAAACCAATTGCAATAGGTTTTAAATTTATTCTACTTGCTTTTGGTATTGAGAAATTTTAGGGGAGAAGCAATTTGAAGGAGTTTGGTGGCTTGAGGATCCATTCTCATTTGGAGCTTTTTGAGCTTTTGCAAACCCATAAGTAATTTCTAATCCACACCATAAAATATGGTTTTTTATTGCATATTTAGGAAGCCCTAGGCCTACCCTAACTGTAGGTATAGCTAACCCTAGATTTCGAGTCCGATATGTGTCCGTATCGGACACGTATCAGTCCATGTATGTAGGGGTTTGATGAAATGCCCCAAAGGGCATTTCGATTTGATTTCAGGAATGTATTTGAATAGGAAATTAGATTTTAACCTTGCTTAGGGGATCCCAGTGTCCTAAGTCGATTCCTGTGTTGTGTCGTGTCGGTTTGGACACACGAACACGCGGGAGCACCACGCGTGCGCGAGCATTGTTGCTTCCCTACTACTCGGGGTCATTTGCGCCGTGGACACGACACGTGGACGCATTGTATTGGACATACACGAAGAGGCAATGACTGACACCACATGTGTCAAGTTTCACGACCTCTCGTGTCGTATCGGACACGGAATCGTACGTGCATGGGTAATTCACTGTGCGTACCAGTGTACTGTTTTGTGTTCTCTGTTTACATTCAGTTTTAAATGTTAAATTCATGTTTTTAATTGCTAAATTAGATCCAAATATGATGTATGATATATGTTATATTAGGTTTACATGATAGTTTAGTTGTTGATGTAAATTTTGATTCGAATGTTGGGTTAATGCCATTCGGCTGATACATGCTACACAGCTTACTGATTACTGATACTTGGTTGTTTTCCCATTTTTCTAACTTTTAAATCCCTGTTAGTAATAGTTTTCACTGATTAATGATCCCCACATGATTGTTGATTCATATTAATGCAGTATTTCAATTCAATTGGCTTATTGGTTTGAGAATAGGATGTTTGACATTTTGTTGGGTTTTAAATGTAATAACTGATACATTGATTTAGTTCAGTCCTATATATCATGAACTGCAATCGAATGAGGTTCCCATTCCTTCTTTAGAACTGAGTTTAACTCCTATTAAAATTGTCTTGTTTTCTTCCCATTATACTGCATTAGCTAACTGTTCATTGGTAAACTGTCAATGTTCCAGGCTTGCACATATCACTGCACATACGGTCACTTATGTACACAGGTTCTAGCCTCACTGATTTCAGGATTGTCTCACACATAAATGTATTCCCTGTTTTCCTAGGAACACAAGTGTGTATTACACTCCACTGTTTTCTAGTTTATGCTATGCATACTGCTTTAAAACTCTCACACCCACTGCCATATAACACACACCCAGTCACACAAATGATTCCCTGTTTTCCTATTGATATATGTACACTCACTGTTTTCTAAATTTCTGCTAACACACACACACACAAGTATCTATTTCATTGCCGAACACTGTATAACCTTCACTGTTTTCTTTTTCCCACACTTCCAAATCAGTTCACTGATTCCTAGTAACTCATTGGTTTGAACAGATGTACACCACCACATTCCCCTTCCTATCCCAATATATATGTGTACATGCAGATATACATGTATATATATTTGTGAGATGTATATATATAGGTATCCTATATTTTACAATAATGTGTTTGTACTATTATATATTAGATATATATGTATGTGTGGTATACATAAAGGTAACCAATATGCTATTGTGTATTTCTATATTAGATATATCAATATATCTATGTGTGTATTATATTAGATATATATATATATATATTGTCATGTGTATATGTGATATGGTTTGGTTTATAGGCATGATATAGCCTATGGCCTATGGGTGTGTTTGTTTGCCTAGTGAGTCTAGATTGGACTTGTATAGCCTTGTTAGACCTAGAATAGACTTGCTAGACTAGTATAGACTTGTTTGACTTAGGTTTGACCTAGTTGACCTAGTTTGACTTCTAGGGTTGACCAGAGTTGACCAAGAGTTGACTTTGGTCTAGATTGACCTAGATTCATATAGAATGCATTGACTTGCATCTTATTATCATTTTAGACTCATAATGACTTGTACTATTCTATAGGAGACAGATACCACTCCTCGGACAGTACTTTCATCTTGGACATTCAGATAGCAGGCGAGTACATTCTCTGATCTTTTCATACATGTCTGGAACTATATTCTTGCTCTAGATTACTTTACTTGATGCTGACATGTATCTTCATGGATTAGTACTATATAGATCCCTTCCTGAGATGTTATCCCTCTACGGATGCATCGGGTATTTCATGTTCATGTACTTTATCATGTGTATCAGGTACTCCTTGTACTCGTACTAGTTCATGTATTTACATGTTCTCATGTGCCTTCATGTACTATCATGTGCCTCATGTACTACTCATTACATGAGTTCACGTATCTTTAGCTGTATTCATGTGCCAATAACGTAGCTTGAATGGATCCTTGTGTATTGATTGGGGCGGGGTGATAGAATTGGTTATGTGATCATTATCCCCAGTAGGTATTCATGTGCCTCTTATGTGTATTCATGTGCCCCTAAGCCGTTTACATAACCATATTGTACTCTAAATCACTTAGCCACTTACATTCTTTACTTATCATGTATTTACTTTCAGTTACAAAATATCTCCTGTTTTCCCGTACTTCCTTTCCAGCATTTCTTGTATTTTACTCTATTGCATGCTTTATACTCCTAACCTGTTATGAACTGTTTTGAGAGATATGTGCTCGTTTCCGTCCTAATTGGACCTGTTAAAAATTTTACAGAGGACGAGGAGGAGGCCTGCTTAGATACTTTCTATGGGACAGCCTTAGAGGACACTTGCGATCCGGACTTCCAGTCGGATCCCTTAGCTGTAGAGACTGTTGCTCCATAGATATCTTTATCTTATTTTATTGTATTGGAGATTTGAGTTGTTTATTTGGATCTGCATTATTTCTATTTGTCAGTGGAGTTTATCATAGACACTTAGCTCTCTCTCTATTTGTATTTCCTATGGATTTGAGTTTCGCATCTTTTATATTATTCTATCTTATCGTATTCTACCTTAGATGTGATTGAGATATATTCTGTTATGCCACCCCCATTCGGAGAGTATAACTGTTATTACCTTAAACTGTTAGATGTTGTGACCTAGGACAGCGTTCTACCGCCGACACTGCGACGTAGGCTGGACGTACCCACGTCTCGTGCTCTTACTCTAGGGTGCGGGTCGAGACACGTTTTTAGTGGTGGCCCATACAGGTCTAGGTTGGAAATGTAGTGGTATTCGAACTAGAATATCGCTGTAGCCTGCAGTAGAAATTAGTATTTTTTTAAAGGTACTCAATCACACTAGGAAAACTCCATATCAGATTCCGTATATCTATTTTGCTGCTTATTGTCTTCCTTAGAAATTTAAACTGTCCTCCTTTGATATTTGACTCATTCTCGGTAATTGTTTCTTGTTTGATCTGTGTCTCTAGGATGGTTGAGACGAGATCGCATCACCCTGGACTGAAAGACACTGCAGAGGGGTCTAGCACCTCTCGACCTCAGCAGCAGCCAGCTCCCGGTGCCACAGGGCCAGTGCAGCCCTTAAGAGTCGGTGTTTCTGCAGCTTTTGGAGGAGCACCTCCACCAGTCAGGAGGCCGAGCATTGTGATTCCTGATATCCTTCCACCGCAGCAGCCTTCGCCTGCGGGGATGGTAGATGCTGCACATCCTTTCTCCTTCGTGGAGAGGATTCTGGAGTCCCACCAGCAACAGCAGACGAGGCAGGCTGTCAATTTTTGTCAGGGGATCGACGAGGCACACCAGCTGGTTCGCAATACAGTCGAGATGGTTACTGCTCAGGGGGCCCAGCAGCAGCCTCTTCAGAGGGAGAAGGACATACAGGACTTTCAGAAGATGCATCCCAGAGAGTTCTTCGGCACAGAGGGCATCCATTATGCAGACGACTGAATAGAGCATATCGAGAAGATTTTTCGACTGGCGGAGATACCAGATCGACTCCAGATCGAGGCGGCGGGCAGTCAGATGCAGGACTTAGCCCGTACGTGGTATCAGACAGATCCCAAGGTGGGAGTTGAGGGCCAGACTTGGGCCCAGTTCAAGGAGCTGTTTAAGGAGCAGTTCTTTCCTGATGTGGCCTTGGGAGGTATCGAGGCACAGTTCGAGGGTCTGGTTCAGGGGAACCAGACTGTAGCTGAGTATGCTGGAGAGTTTTGTAGACTGGCCCATTTCATAGATGACTTGACTGAGAAGACGAAGGCGAAAAAGTTTCACCGAGGCTTGATTAGAGAGGTTCGGTCGCTGACTAAGAGCGACCGGAACGCTACTTTTACAGAGATATTTTCTGGGGCTATGGCGGCGGAAGACGACCTAGGGTTGAAGCAGAAGAGGGATCGTGACTTCCAGGGTGGTAGCAGCAGTCAGGGGCAGGCCAAGAGGCCTCACTTCCAGTATCAGCAGCCACAGAGACCAGTTCAGCAGTATCAGTAGCAGTATCAGCAGCAGGGTCGGGCACCTTTTCAGCAGGTGCAGCATCAGCAGCAGAGAGGGCAGCAGGCACCCCGTCAGCAGCTGGTAGTCATTTATGCCTTCTGCAAGAAGTCGGGGCATATAATCCATGAGTGCAGGAAGAAGCTAGGCAAGTGCCTACTTTGTGGTACGGAGGATCACCAATTGAAGGATTACCCTGGGGCTTTTGGACATGGAGCTCAGGGAGGTAGAGCCAAGGCTCCAGCAGGCCAGCTGAGGGGGCCATTGCAGACCCAGCAGCAGAGGTTCCATCAGCACCAGCAGCAGGCACGAGGTGGACAGCAGGGGCGGGCTTTCGCTATGGCGGCTGAGGATGCAGAGGCCGTAGGGAAGTTGATAGCAGGTTCGGTTCTTCTAGATTCTATTCCAGCTTTTGCACTCTTTGATTTCGGGGCTTCCCACAGCTTTGTGTCAGTATCTTATGCTATTAGACACAGTATAATTTCTGAACCATTGCCTAGAACCTGCAAGATCACGACCGGGGGTGGGGTCATCCTCGTGAGTGATGTTTGCAGAGGGCGGAGCGTCATATTGGGAGGCCGAGAGTTGGGAGTGAGTCTACTCGTCATGCCACTACCGAACTACGAAATTATATTAGGTATGGATTGGCTGAGTAGACACCACGCTCGCATTGATTGCCGAGGGGGTAGAGTTTTGTTTGGGGCGCTAGGAGAGCCAGAGTTTGAGTATACCCGGCGGCAGGTAGAGCAGGACAGTGGCAACTTCTGTGGAGCTTCAGTTGAGGAGCAGGTGGCTCCACATCCTTTGATCGCAGAGTTTATGGACGTATTTCCAGAGGAGTTGCCAGGGCTTCCACCGGACAGGGATGTAGAGTTCTCGATAGACTTGGTTCCCGGCGCAGAACCGATTTCTCAGCATGTCTATCGATTAAACAACAGTGAATTGGTGTAGCTGAAGAAGTAGGTGGATGAGCTGCAGGACAAGGGCTTCATTCGATCGAGTTCTTCATCTTGGGGTGCACCGGTACTCTTCGTACCCAAGAAGGATAGGTCGGTACGGATGTGTATCGACTACAGGGCACTTAACAACCTTACGATCAAGAACAGATATCCACTGCCGCGGATTGATGATCTCTTTGACCAGTTGAGCGGAGCTCGGGTGTTCTCCAAGATTGATTTGAGGTCAGGTTATCACCAGGTGAAGGTGAAGAGGGAGGATATTCCCAAGACCGCTTTCAGGATGCGGTACGGGCAGTTTGAGTTTTTGGTTATACCGTTTGGGCTGACCAATGCACCAGCAGTGTTTATGAACCTAATGAACAAGGTGTTCCACCAGTACTTGGATAAGTTCGTGGTGGTATTCATTGATTGATATCCTGGTGTATTCGAAGACAGAGGAAGAGCACGAGGAGCACTTGAGAGTGGTTCTGGAGACACTCAGGAGGGAGAGGTTGTATGGCAAGCTCTCGAAGTACGAGTTCTTCCTAGACAGGGTTGACTTCTTAGGTCATGTGGTGACTGGAGATGGTATCTCAGTGGACCCGAAGAAGATCACAGCAGTTAAGGCTTGGGCAGCACCGACTTCAGTGGGAGAGATCAGGAGTTTCCTGGGGCTGGCAGGATATTATAGAAGATTTGTGCATGATTTCTTCCTGGTTGCAGAGCCATTGACTCGGTTGACCCAGAAGGATGCTGAGTATGTTTGGTCAGAGGAGTGTCAGGCAGCTTTTGAAGAGTTGAAGAAGCGGCTTACGATAGCTCCGATTCTGACATTGCCTTCAGGTTCAGGTGGATTTACTATTTATAGTGATACTTCAGGGAAGGGGTTGGGTTGTGTCTTGCAGCAGCATGGGAAGGTGATTGCCTATGCTTCCAGGAAATTATGTCCACATGAGAAGAACTACCCTACCCATGACCTGGAGCTGGCAGCGGTAATTTTTGCTCTGAAGTTGTGGAAGCACTATCTGTATGGCGAGAGGGTGGAGATTTTCACAGATCACAAGAGCTTGAAGTATGTGTTTACACAGAAAGAGCTCAACATGAGGCAGCACAGATGGCTAGAGTTGATGAAGGACTTTGACATCTCACTTCACTATCACCCGGGGAAGGCCAACGTGGTTGCCGATGCCTTGAGTAGGTATCCGACAGCCATGTGTTTGACTATGGATCGGCACTTGCTTGCAGACTTGGAAAGCCTTGGGATTGAGGTGATTGTGCCCGGAGTGCAAATGCAGTTATGGGGCCTTCAGATACAGTCGGACTTAATGGAGAGGATCAAGGCGACGCAGTTCGAAGATATGGCTCTGCGGTGTATCCGAGAGCAGGTTCGTGCAGGGTTGGTGGATGGCGAGTTTTCTCTTACAGAGGATGGTGCCTTGAGGCACGATTCCAGGTTATGTGTGCCTAGCGGGGAGCTCAGAGAGCAGATCATGCAGGAGGCAAACAGATCACAGTACTCTAAATATCCTGGTGCCAACAAGATGTACAGGGATCTGCGAGAGCATATCTGGTGGTACGGGATGAAGCGGGAGGTAGCTCGCTTCGTAGCTAGATGCTTGGTTTGTTAGCAGATCAAGGTAGAGAGGCAGAGGCCCGGAGGATTATTGCAGCCGTTGCCCATTCCAGAGTGGAAGTGAGAACATATCACTATGGATTTCGTATCTGGGTTGCCGCGTACACCAGTAGGAAAAGACGCGATTTGGGTCATCGTTGACAGGTGGACCAAATTGGCCCACTTCTTGCCATACAAGGTGGGTACGTCTACAGAGAGGCTTACGGAGTTGTATATGCGGTAGATAGCCAGGATTCACGGAGTTCCCGTCAGCATTGTCTCAGATCGGGATAGTCGCTTTATTTTCCATTTCTAGAGGAGTCTGCAGATTAGTTTGGGCACTCAGCTCAAGTTTAGTACTGCATACCACCCCCAGACGGACGGACAGTCAGAGGGGACTATTCAGACGCTCGAGGACATGCTGCGGACGTGCGTCCTGGATTTTGGAGGTTCCTGGGAGGATCATCTACATTTGGTGGAGTTTTCTTACAACAATATATATCAGGCCAGCATTGAGATGTCACCTTTTGAGGCTCTGTACGGGCGTAGGTATCGTACACCCTTATTTTGTGATGATGTTAGAGAGCGAGCTTTACTGGGACCAAAGATGGTTGTTGACGCAGCCGAGAAGGTGAAGCTCATCAGGGACAGACTTCGCGTGGCACAGGACAAACATCGGCACTGGGCCAATAGCCACCGGAGGCCGTTGGTGTTTGAGGTACATATTTAGAGATAATATTAGAAATAGATTGTATTTTTTGTTTTGTTTGATTGATCGTGTTTGATTTTTAGTAACTTGAGACCTTACTTGTGATTAGGTTAGGGACATGGTTTTTCTGCGGATATCTCCGACTTGTGGTACGATACGTTTTGGTGGAGGTGGGAAGCTTAGCCTGCGCTTCATCGGACCTTTCGTTATCAGCGGGAGGGTCGGTGACGTGGCATACAGGCTAGACTTGCCACCTGCACTAGTGAGAGTTCACAACGTATTCCACGTATCACAGTTGAGACGGTACGTGGTGGACCCTAGCCATGTACTCGATCATTCGGAGATTGAGGTTGGACCTACTCTCAGTTATCCAGAGCATCCTGTGGAGATTCTGGATCGCCGAGAGAAGGTACTGAGGAACCAGGTGATACCCTTGGTACGCGTCGCATGGAGGCATCATTCTCCAGGAGAGTCTACCTGGGAGCGGGAGGATGAGATGCACGAGCGGTACCCCTATCTTTTTGGACCTTGAGGTATACTTTTCTATCCTTCCAGTAGTTAGTTTTGCCTTTAATTTCGAGGACGAAATTATTTTAAGGGGGGTAGATTTGTCACTACCATATTTCTAGCTTGAGGGTATTTTGGTCATTTTTAAAATTTTGGAATTATTTGGAATTATTTAGTATTAATTATAATTATTAGAATTTTTAGTGATTTTTAGTATTTTTGGATTTGGTGCTATTCTAGACTTTGACTAGTGTTGAATAAGGAGACTGTCCTAGAAGCTAACCTAGGTCATGACTACTTGGTTAGAGTGTGTTACCTTAGCTTGACCTAAGTTAGTGATATCAAACTCATTAGAATTTATTAGGAGAAAATAGGAATTAATTTGAATAGAGAATGGCTTGTGGTTTCACAAGTCATGATTTATGACTTAAGCTCATAGAGGCCCAACCCAACACCATGTAACCCTAACCTAGCCCAATACAGCCCATTGCCGGCCAACCCTAATCCTCTCCACTCTATTTAATGCTCCTCAAAGTTAGGGCTAGCCTCCTTTAGAAATTTCTCAAGTTTAAAAAAGAGAGGTATGCCCCATCTTCAATAATTCCTAGAAAATCTATTTCAATTCCTTTTCCACCTAAACCAATTACAATAGGTTTTAAATTTATTCCACTTGCTTTTGGTATTGAGAAATTTCAAAGGAGAAGCAATTTGAAGGAGTCTGGTGGCTTGAGGATCCATTCTCATTTGGAGCTTTTTGAGCTTTTGCAAACCCATAAGTAATTTCTAATCCACACAATAAAATAGGGTTTTTATTGTATATTTAGGAAGCCCTAGGCCTAACATAACTGTAGGAAATTAGATTTTAACCTTGCTTAGGGGATCCCAGTGTCCTGAGTCGATTCCTGTATTGTGTCGTGTCGGTTTGGACACACGAACACGTCGGTGCACCACGCGTGCGCGAGCACTGTTACTCCCCTACTGCTCGGGGTCATTTGCATCGTGGACACGACACGTGGACGCATGGTATTTGACACACACAAAGAGGCAGTGACTGACTCCACGTGTGTCAAGTTTCATGACCTCTCGTGTCGTGTCGGACACGAAATCGTACGTGCATGGGTAATGCACTGTGCGTACCAGTGTACTGTTTTGTGTTCTCTATTTACATTCAGTTTTAAATGTTAAATTCATGTTTTTAATTGCTAAATTAGATCCAAATATGATGTATGATATATGTTAGATTAGGTTTACATGATATTTTAGTTGTTGATGTGAATTTTGATTCGAATGTTGGATTAATGCCATTCGGCTGATACATGCTACACAGGTTACTGATTACTGATACTTGGTTGTTTTCCCATTTTCCTAACTTTTAAATCCCTGATAGTAATGGTTTTCACTGATTAATGATCCCCACATGATTGTTGATTCATATTAATGCAGTATTTCAATTCAATAGGCTTATTGGTTTGAGAATGGGATGTTTGACATTTTGTTGGGTTTCAAATGTAATAACTGATACATTGATTTAGTTCAGTCCTATATATCATGAACTGCAATCGAATGAGGTTCCCTTCCTTCTTTAGAACTGAGTTTAACTCCTATTAAAACTGTCTTATTTTTTTCCCATTATACTGCATTAGCTAACTGTTCATTGGTAAACTGTCAATGTTCTAGGCTTGCACATATCACTGTACACACGGTCACTCATGTACACAGGTTCTAGCCTCACTGATTTCAGGATTGTCTTACACACAAATGTATTCCCTGTTTTCCTAGGAACACAAGTGTGTATTACACTCCACTGTTTTCTAGTTTATGCTATGCACACTGCTTTAAAACTCTCATACCCACTGCCATATAACACACACCTAGTCACACAAATGATTCCCTGTTTTCCTATTGATATATGTACACTCACTGTTTTCTAAATTCCTGCTAACACACACACACAAGTATCTATTTCATTGCCTAACACTGCATAACCTTCACTGTTTTCTTTTTCCCACACTTCCAAATCAGTTCACTGATTCCTAGTTAACTCATTGGTTTGAACAGATGTACACCACCACATTCCCCTTCCTATCCCAATATATATGTGTACATGCAGATATACATGTATATATATTTGTGAGATGTATATATATAGGTATCCTATATTTTACAATAATGTGTTTGTACTATTATATATATTAGATATATATGTATGTGTGGTATACAAAAAGGTAACCTATATGCTATTGTGTATTTCTATATTAGATATATCAATATATCTATGTGTGTATTATATTAGATATATATATATTGTCATGTGTATATGTGATATGGTTTGGTTTATAGGCATGATATAGCCTATGGCCTATGGGTGTGTTTGTTTGCCTAGTGAGTCTAGATTGGACTTGTATAGCCTTGTTAGACCTAGAATAGACTTGCTAGACTAGTATAGACTTGTTTGACTTAGGTTTGACCTAGTTGACCTAGTTTGACTTCTAGGGTTGACCAGAGTTGACCAAGAGTTGACTTTGGTCTAGATTGACCTAGATTCATGTAGAATGCATTGACTCGCATCTTATTATCATTTTAGACTCATAGTGACTTGTACTGTTCTATAAGAGACAGACACCACTCCTCGGACAGTACTTTCATCTTAGACATTCAGATAGCAGGCGAGTACATTCTCTGATCTTTTCATACCTGTCTGGAACTATATTCTTGCTCTAGATTACTTTACTTGATGCTGACTTGTATCTTCATGGATTAGTACTATATGGATCCCTTTCTGAGATGTTATCCCTCTACGGGTGCATCGGATATTTCATATTCATGTACTTTATCATGTGCATCAGGTACTCCTTGTACTCGTACTAGTTCATGTATTTACATGTTCTTATGTGCCATCATGTACTATCATGTGCCTCATGTACTACTCATTACATGAGTTCACGTATCTTTAGCTGTATTCATGTGCCAATATCGTAACTTGAATGGATCCTTGTGTATTGATTGGGGCGGGGTGAGTAGAATTGGTTATGTGATTATTATCCCCAGTAGGTATTCATATGCCTCTTAGTTGTATTCATGTGCCCCTAAGCCGTTTACATAACCATATTGTACTCTAAATCACTTAGCCACTTACAATCTTTACTTATTATGTATTTACTTTCAGTTACAAAATATCTCCTATTTTTCTGTACTTCCTTTCCAGCATTTTCTATATTTTACTCTATTGCATGCTTTATACTCCTAACCTGTTATGTATTGTTTTGAGAGATATGTGCTCGTTCCCGTCCTGATTGGACCTGTTGAAAATTTTACAGAGGACGAGGAGGAGGCCTGCTTAGATACTTTCTATGGGACAGCCTTAGAGGACACTTGCGATCCGAACTTCCAGTCGGATCCCTTAGCTGTAGAGACTGTTGCTCCATAGATATCTTTATCTTATTTCATTGTATTGGAGATTTGAGTTGTTTATTTGGATCTGTATTATTTCTGGTTGTCAGTGGAGTTTATCATAGACACTTAGCTCTCTCTCTATTTGTATTTTCTTTGGATTTGAGTCTCGCATCTTTTATATCATTCTATCTTATCGTATTCTACCTTAGATGTGATTGAGATATATTCTGTAATGTCACCCCCATTCGGGGAGTATAACTGTTATTACCTTAAACTGTTAGATGTTGTGACCTAGGACAGCGTTCTACCGTCGACACTGCGGCGTAGGCTGGACGTACCCACGTCTCGTGCCCTTACTCTAGGGTGCGGGTCATGACAAAAGTTGCTCCACCGAAGGGGTCGGCGTACCCGGATATATTATATTGCGTGGCCGGTGTTTAGAGTTGCTCTACCGAAGGGGTCGGCGTGCCCATATATCCTTGCCTTGTGTTACTTGTATCAGAATTATTTTCGGATCAGTAAATACAAAGGAGTCTCTGTCGAAATTTTTGAGAAATTTTAGAGTTAGTTATTTTAGAAAGTCGAAATGGTTAAACCCTATTTCCTAATTTTGTCAAATTTTCTAATACAAACATAACCCTGAAATCCTTGATAGTGTTGCCTTAGGCACACAAATTCTAGTTTAACATTTTATTTTTGCTAAGACGGAATCTCCTGCTTAACTTTATTCTTGTTTAATGTGTGTTTTCTATCACACAAAAAATAAGATACAAAATCAAAATGTACTTTAACTAAGTAACATTTTGGTAAGAATTGCATTGGGATAGGAGAGAAACCTTTGGATCACACCTTCGAACTCTTTACAACATTATATTTTATAAAACTGATCAGTTCTTGTTATCGACATTCGTACGGCCATACGATGACCGAAGTGAGGCTTAGCTCACTTTCCTGTTTCCTATTTTCCATTGGATTTCGAATCCCCGAATTTGGCCCTATAATATCCAATGTAGCTTGCTCCGATATTCTTGAAAAATTTCAAGTCATACGATAAATGTTATAACACTTGATTCCGATAACTCGAAAAACCACTCGTGTGTTATCCTGATTATATCACATCAATATGTGATCCTGATACTAATGGGATGGATAAATCTAAGCACCGCCTATTAAGTATAAACCTGATCCAAGGTAAATGGGATTATTGTCGAGATAATAGAAGTTGTGTGAACCAGAAGTGTTTCTCTAAATATTATATTTTTTCATACAAAATTGTTTGATTTCTTACACATTTATACCCGACACACTTACATTCTTTTAGGAAAAGATGTTAATACGGTAAGAAATTTTTATCAGTGAATATACCTTATAAATTATCCTTTCCCTCAGTTCAATTTTTGGTAATTTTATTATCTTACCATACCTACTTTACTTATTTGACTGTGTAACGCCCAGTCCTAAAATACGTAGGACTGGAAACGTAGACATGCCAGCCGTATAATATATATACGTAAGCTGTAAAATACAGTAGAACTATGACTAATCTCATCCACAAAAAATAAAAGAATAAAAAATATCATATAATCAACTATGAAATTGTCATTGGTAAATGTAGTTGGGTGGAGACAAATCCACTACCGACTATGAAAAGAAATACATAATAAAAGAAAGAATTTGGCGAGCGAAGCGAAGACGATCAAAGTACAATCATCCTCGAAGAAATAGAGATGATCATGGCCACGACTAGAACTCCTGCGAAAGACAAGAGCACAATCCTGGCGACATAACCAGGTCCTCAGAGGGACATAGCAGGACACATAATATCATGCCAATATAACAGAATATAAATTGCTCAAATAAATAAGTCAATTGAATTATAAAAGGGTCCAAGACACACCTATTGAACTAGCGTACCATCCCTCCACCAAACAAGGACAGGAGATGGTAAATTAATTCACGATGACGTATCTTTCCATGCTATAAATCCAATATGGTATCCGGACCCCAAATAGGTTCAATACCTTCTCATCGGAGTAGTAAGCCACACCTACAACCGAACAAGGACAAGATGTGACGAATTAATTCACGACAAGTTATTATTCCAAGCCACGGTCAGATAGCACCCAAACCAAAAGTACTCGTACCTAACAGATAAAGGTGCCTAGCCGTTCTAAGTGAAATATAGTTAAGAACAATCCTTCTTACGCATGGACCCTGCTAAAATGGGATCGACATGGTCCCCCCTTGGGCACCAGAGGCCCAATCAATAAGAGCATAACATTCCGCAGAACGTCAGTGGCCGTCAGTAATCATGGGTAATCTTACCCGTGTCTCCGGTGGAGCTCACGGGTTACAAAAAGGAAAATGCATAGCAGCCCATACGCTAAGGTATTTTCCTCTCCGCCCAATGCCTACTATGTTGTATCCACAACACAAAACCTCTATAACCGCTAAGCCAAACTAGCATGTAATTCTATTAGTGGTTAATCCTATCGCACGACTTGTACGTACTGGTGGCCAGCCATTCACGCACGTCCGTGATCTACATACGACACACAACTTTGTGGTACAACGTGTCCAGGCCAATGAATGCAACACACAAGGTGGTCCCTTAAATCTAGGTTTAATGTGTAAGAAAACTAATACATAGCAGAAAATATAAAGGAACATTAAGTTCTAACAAGTTATGCCATGTATCACAGTTTATTTTGCATAAAGAAAATAATAAATAATGCATAAAATATGAGCTAAATAAATAACCACAAATGGCAAGGTGTCTTGCCTGGTAGGATGCCTGGTGTGCTGTGATGATCAAGGTGGCACAAACTGTGACTTCGGTACAACAACTATGCAAGGTGACCTCTGATGGTGGCACGGACAGTTCCATTGGGTCCTAAAGGGTCAAATTAGTTAGGTTCGACATAATGTAAGTACAGAATTGGCAAGGGATTGAGAATATGACTAATCGTAGAAGAGGAAGATAATCGAAGGAATTTGGCTAAATAAATATATATGATTTTAGAAAAAATCTATAATTTTGAAATCTGGATTTTATTAGTACAATAAACTGTTAGGAATAATACATTGAAAAATCAAAATCATTTTGGGTTAAACTCTAAGTTTTGTTAAATAATATTTTAGCTCAATCTATATTTTCAAACATAGTTTTAGATAAATACAAAAATAATTATTTAAGGCAAACCTAATTTGATTCAAAAATACCATTGGGTTTGCGGGTCAAAATATTTCTAAATAAATATTAAAAATCTTGAAAATTTATCTAGGGTTCTAAAACCATATTTTAAAAGGCCAAGCCAAATATAATATTTGTATAAATGTGTATATATATTTTTAGAAGGAAATTTTTAAATCTTATTATACCTAATTATACAAAAACTAATTTCTAATAATAACTAAATTAACCATAATTTTTAGTCAATAATAATAATATATATAAAATAATATTAATAATAATGACAATAATAATACATAGTGTACATATAATATTAACAGTAAAAATAACCATTACTATAAAATACTTATACTGTAAAATCAGAAATAACATAATAAGATAATAATAATAATAATAATAATAATAAAATCATCACAGCTGTTAAAAGAAGAAAGGAAGAAAGAAAGAGAGTTGAGAGAGTGAAATGAGAGAGAGAAGGGCTTATATGGGGCGGCTCCGGCGCTCATGCCGGTGGCCGACGGGTAGGCATGGCGAGAGGAACCGAAAGGGGCACGTACGGCTCAGGGAGGAATCTCGACGGAGCGGTTGACGGCGCCGCGTGGAAGGATGCGGTCGCGCACGGAGGGCGGAGCGGCGCTGACTCGCGGCCGGAGTCGAGGGCTCGACACGGCAGAGTCAGTGGGGGTGGCGCCGTGGCCGCTCGACGCTGCGGGAGGCCGGCGCTGTCGAGCTCCGTGCCGGAACGGCGGATGGAGGCGGCACTCGTCGGGGCTGGTGCCGTTGCATGGTTCGTCGACGCACACGCTGCGGTTGCCGACGACCGGAGGTAAGGGTGGCGGTGGTGGGTGTGTATTTATTTCTTTAATTTGGGGGTTTTGAGGATTTTATGGCGGTGGTCGTCTGGTCGTGGTGGGGATGTTGGCCGGTCGTGGCGTGGCGGTGGTGGTTTTGTTCTGACGATGACGATAGTGAGGGTGGTTGTGATGGTGGAGATGGAGATGTTGATGACATGGGCAGCGGCGGTGTTGTCGTGGCCAGGGGCAGGCCGAGGTCGGGGAAGCGGGTGTATCGGGGACATGGTGGTAGGGCGGTGGTGGCCGTGGTTGTATTGTGGTGGTGGTGGAGAGTTGGCCGGAGTTGGCCTGGGTCGGAAAAAGGTCCGGTGGTGGTTTGGTTGGCCAGGGATCGGGATGGGGTGGCTGTCCGAGGGCCGATCAGGGGCGGCTCTGTTGCAGTGGCACCGTGGTGGCGGGGTTGTTGAGGATGGTGTTGCCGGTCAGGTCGACGTTGTCGAGGGTGAGGGCGGAGGTTAGGCACGGTGGAGATCGAGGACAGATTGGTGGAGGAAGCTGGCCAGGGAGTTGGTCGAAGTTTGGAGGACTTGGTGGAGGCGGCCAAGGCCGGGGAGGCGGCTCGACTAGGGTTAGGGTTAGGAATATGTCGGGGATGGATGATGACATGTGTCCGTGTGTGGACACGAAGAAGGTGACAATGTAATTATAATGGAGGAAAATAGTGGAAAAGATGGAGACACGGACACGATGCGCGCAATGATGTGGGTGGTGGAGAATTTTATGGATGAGTACCTCTCCTTATAAAGGAGGTAGAAATTCCCAGTTGGATAAGGATTTGGGAGGTTTAAATCCCCTTAGATAATTCATCTATTAATTTAAATCCATTCAAAAATTTTAAATCCAAATCTAAATCAATTTAAATATAATTACATTCTATATTTTAGTTTAAAATCAAATAAGATAAATCAAATTTCAAATATTGATATTAATTTACTATTTAAATCAATCCATAAAATCAAATCGAGATTTAAATTGCCACAATAATTTTAAATATATTTTCCAAAAATACTAATAAAAATAATTTCAAAAATTACATTATTATTTAAAAATAACCTAATAAAATATTTATGAAATATATGTCTGCACGAAAAATATTATTTATTATTAATAACTGTTATAAATGAAAGGCTTTTTATAAATAAAATAAATAAAATAATGAACTTGGAAATTTTTTGTACGATAGCTAAATATATATTATTTTGAAACAAAAAAAATAGAAAATTATTTTTCTAAAATATGTACGCTCGCACATATTCTCACTCATCGAGAATTACAAAAACAAAATTTTGCGCGCGACGTTCAATGCAACTACGCGACGTATGAAAACGAAATTAAAAAAATCAGTACCAAATTTATTAATAAAAATAGTAGAAATTTAGGGGTTTTATATCCTACCAAACTTAAAAGAATTTTGTCCTCGAAATTAAGAATTTGTAGGGGGTGAGAAGGCACAAGGGGGTATTGGTGAGAAATAATATCATTAACAACATTCAACAAAACATACATTAGGAAATCGCAATTTCAATAATGGCAAGAATAATCATGGGTTAGCGCAAGAAGGAAAATGAGTAAGGGTTAAAGTTGAAACAAGATAAAATGTAATAAAAAATAGCATGGTATCAAGAGAAATAAATTTGAGGACTTAAAGACATGGTTCCTTGAGAGTAGGTTGAGGGCACGATCAAGAGAACTGATTAGATTCACTCCTAAATTAAGCAATTAGAAGGTCGTAATAGTAAATATAGGGCCGAAAAAAAGACGAGTAGTTAGAATGAAGATATAGCAACATCGAATGATAATGGTCATAGGTGATAGGATAGCTAGAGAAATTTCTAGCACAATGCCTTCATCCTTCTAAAATAGGTGAAGGCGAAAGCAATATAGAGTTTGAAGGAGGCGTTATCGAATACGAATATGTGGTTCAAAGACGACCTAATGATTCAAAAGGAGTTGCCAAGGCAGTCGCGGATGGGACTCTAGAGGACAAGTTTAGCTATGTCCTCATCCACGTAGAACGATAGATAAAAGCGAACCAAAGTGCACAAGGTTGATCAGACCATCATGCACCGGTTCTGAGTAGACAATACGTTAGTGGAGGCCTCCAATAACATATGTCATGAACAAGCTTGATAAAGAATTGAGCTTGCAAAAACTAGGCTACATTAGCATCATTAGTCTAGATAGTAAAAATATAGGCACGTGAGATTAAGATTGAAAGAAAGCAGAATTAGTTTAAACTCCTTACGATTCTAAGTCATATCCTATTTTGGTCTCTATACAGTCGTCCTATAGTCTTCTTGTTCAAGTCCTTGGTTGACTAGATGGGTTAGGGTCCTCTAAATTCTAAAATCTAAGTAAACTTGTGAATATAGGTCACAAGGACAAAGGGATTGCTAGGTCACAAGGCATTCTACCCAACTTAAAAGAATTAAACTAATGGTGTTTTGGGACAAAAGAGTCCTGTCTATCTAGTATGGGTATCTTCCTAACCAATATCAAGCACGAAAGAAGGATAAGAGTTTATGGTAGAGGGGATCAAGAGAGATGCTAATCATGGAGTCAAGCAAGAGTTTTAAAATCGAAATCGAGGAAGGAGGTCAAGTATGTGGATGAGATCCTAAACTCTAATCCTATACGCAGGCTTGCTTGGTACGGTAAAGTAACCAAATAATTTATCTTGACCTGCATGGGCCACCACAAAAATATGTAACGCCCTAGTCCCGAATACGTAGGACTGAGAACGTAGACATGCCAGCAGTAATATATATATGTAAGCTGTAAAATACAGTAGAACTATGACTAATCTCATCCATACAAAATAAAAGAATAAAAAATATCATTAATCAACTATGAAATTGTCATTGGTATATGTAGTTGGGCGGAGACAAATCCACTACCGACTATAAAAAGAAATACATAATAAAAGAAAGAATTTGGCGAGCGAAGCGAAGACGATCAAAGTACAATCATCCTCGAAGAAATAGAGATGATCATGGCCACGGCTAGAACACCTGTGAAAGACAAGAGCACACACATGGCGAGATAACCAGGTCCTCAGAGGGACGTAACAAGACACATAATATCATGCCAATATAACTGAATATAAATTGCTCAAATAATTAAGTCAATTGAATTATAACATGGTCCAATACACCTATTGAACTAGCGTACCATCCCCCCACCAAACAAGGACAAGAGATGGTAAACTAATTCACGATGACGTATCTTTCCATGCTATGAATCCAATATGGTATCCGGACCCCAACAAGGTTTAATATCTTCTTATCGGAGTAGTAAGTCACACCTACAACCAAACAAGGACAAGATGTGACGAACTAATCTGTGATAAGTTATTGTTCCAAGCCACGGTCAGATAAAAGCACCCAAACCAAAAGTACTCGTACCTAACGGATAAAGGTGCCTAACCGTTCTAAGTGAAATGTATTTAAGAACAATCCTTCTTATGCATGGGCCCTGGCTAAAATGGGATCGGCATGGTCCCCCTTAGGGCACCAGAGGCCCAATCAATAAGAGCATAACGTTCCGCAGAACGTCAGTGGCCATCAGTAATCATGGATAATCTTACCCACGTCTCCGGCGGAGCTCACGGGTCACAAAAGGGAAAGTGCATAGCAGCCCATACGCTAAGGTATTGTCCTTTCCGTCCAATACCTACTATGTTGTATCCACAACACGAAACCTCTATAACCGTTAAGCCAAACTAGCATGCAATTCTATTAGCGGTTAATCCTATCGCATGACTTGTATGTACTGGTAGCCAGCCAATCATGTACGTCCGTGATCTACATACGACACACAACTTCATGGTACAACGTGTCAAGGGCAATAAATGCAACACACAAGGTGGTCCCTTAAATCTAGGTTTAATGTGTAAGAAAACTAATACATAGAAGGAAATATAAAGGGACAGTAAGTTCTAACAGGTTATGCCATGTATCACAGTTTATTTTGTAAAAAAAATAATAATAATGCATAAAATATGTGCTAAATAAATAACAACAAATAGCAAGGTGTCTTGCCTGGTAGGATGCCTGGTGTGCTGTGATGATCAAGTGGCACGAACTGCGACTTCGGTGCAACAACTATGCAAGGTGACCTCTGATGGTGCCATGGACAGTTCCATTGGGTCCAGAAGGGTCAAATTAGTTAGGTTCGACATAAGGTAAGTACAGAATTGGCAAGGATTGAGAATATGACTAATCGCAGAAGAGAAAGATAATCGAAGAAATTTGGCTAAATAAATATATATGATTTTAGAAAAAATATCTACAATTTTGAAATCTGGATTTTATTAGTACAATAAACTGTTAGGAATAATACATTGAAAAATTATAATCATTTTGGCTAAACACTAAGTTTTGTTAAATAATATTTTAGCTCAATCTATATTTTCAAACATAGTTTTAGATAAATAAAAAAATAATTATTTAAGGCAAACCTAATTTGAGTCAAAAACATAATTGGGTTTGCGGGTCAAAATATTTCTAAATAAATATTAAAAATCTTGAAAATTTATCTAGGGTTCTAAAACCATTTTAAAAGGCCAAGCCAAATATAATATTTGTATAAATGTGTATATATATATTTTTTAGAAGAAAAATTTGAAAGCTTATTATACCTAATTATACAAAAACCAATTTCTAATAATAACTAAATTAACCATAATTCTTAGTCAATATTAAAAATATATAAAAATATTAATAATAATGAATAATACATAGTGTACATATGTACATATAATATTAACAGTAAAAATAACTATTACTATAAAATACTTATACTGTAAAATCAGAAATAATAATAATAATAATAAAAATTATCACATCTGTTAAAAGAAGGAAGGAATAAAGAAAGAGAGTTGAGAGAGTGAAATGAGAGGAAGAGAAGGGCTTACATGGGGCGGCTCCGGCGCTCACGCCGGTGGCCGACGGGTAGGGATGGCGAGAGGAACCGAGAGGGGCACGCGCAGCTCAGGGTGGAATCTCGGGAGTGGTCGACGGCGCCGCACGAAAGGGTGCGGTCGCGCGCGAAGGGCGGAGCGGTGCTGACTCACGCCGAAGTCGAGGGCTCGACACGGCGGAGTCAGTAGTGGCGTCATGGCCGCTCGGTGGCGGGTGGCCGGCACTGTCGAGCTCCGGGAGGGAACGACGGATGGAGGTGGCACTCGCCGGGGCTGGTGCCGTCGCATGGTTCATCGATGCACACGCTACGGTGGCCGGTGACCGGTAAGGGTGGCGGTGGTGGGTGTGTATTTATTTCTTTAATTTGGGGGTTTTGAGGATTTTTGTGGCGATGGTCGTCTGGTCGTGGTGGGGGAGATGCTGGCCGGTCGTGGCATGGCGGTGGTGGTTTTGTTCTGACGATGACGATGGTGAGGGTGGTTGTGATGGTGGAGATGGGGATGTTGATGACATGGGCAGCGGTGGTGTTATCGTGGCCAGGGGTAGGCCGAGGCCAGGGAATTCCCAGTTGGATAAGAATTTGGGAGGTTTAAATCCCCTTAGATAATTCATCTATTAATTTAAATCTATTCAAAATTTCAAATCCAAATCTAAATCAATTTAAAATAATTACATTCTATCTTTTAATTTAAAATCAAATAAGATAAATCAAATTTTAAATATAGATTTAATTTACTATTTAAATTAATCCATAAAATTAAATCAAGATTTAAATTGCCACAATAATTTTAAAATATATTTTCCAAAAATACTAATAAAATAATTTTGAAAATTATATATTAGTTAAAAATAACCTAATAAAATATTTATAAATATAGTATGCACGAAGAATATTATTTATTATTAATAACTGTTATAAACTAAAGGCCTTTTATAAATAAAATAATGAACTTGGAAATTTTTGGTACGATAGCTAAATATATATTATTTTGAAACAAAAAATAGAAAAATTTTTCAAAATATGTACACTCGCACATATTCGCACTCGTCGAGCAATTACGAAAACGAAATTTTGCGCACGACGTCCAATGCAACTACGCGACGTATAAAAATAAAATAAAAAAAATCAATACCAAATTTATTAAAAAAATAGTAAAAATTTAGGAGTTTTACAGACTGAGGGCTTGCTCGTCGTATTGACGACCTAGTTTTGTTTACTAGGTTTTGATGAAGGCCAGGAGAGAATGCAAATGCACACTGAAGAGAAGCTTTATGAATGAGACAAAGAGGAGGTTGACTTGGTATCAGCTAGTAAAACTTTGTAGCTAATATAATATATGTATTGGGTTAATGGTTGTAATCGGGTAGAATAATAAATTTTCTATTTATAGTTTAGAATATCCTTTAATCAACCTGTCATTTATTATTTATGCATCATGTGACCTATAATCAACCTATCTAGAACCCTACGGGCGACAATCTCGAATATGGATACTGGAGTATTCATATGTCGCATAGCTTGGGGATGTTGTTACGTACTCGGTTACCATATTTTGGGAGCGGGGCGTGACACGTCTTTTAGTGGTGGTCCATGCAGGTCTCGAAAAATAGAAAACCTAGGATAGGATTGAGGTCAAACTTTTGAGTAGACCTATATAGGATAAGCGCTATATAGCTTAAGATACGTTCTTAGGAAAAGTCTACAAAAAAATCGTAGGTTAGGGAATACTCCACAAGTTTCATCCTTAGATAGATTTCATTCCGGTTATCCTCTAGATCCTTACCTAATGAATTTTCTATAGTGATTCCACATAGTTTAAAATACAAACATATGACTGCCATTAAGGATGTAAATGATATTCAGAAAGTCATAGGTAGTATAAGGATAGACATGACCTGATATATAAGTAAGAATTAGACAACTATTCCTACTAGAGTAGCCAGTGGAGGATTGCATAAAGTTTGTTAAGTATCTTGAACTTGCACCCTTAGCAAACACGGGATTTAGATTTATCTAGATATTATATCGATTGCAATAGTAAGGGAATAAGGATCACGTAACCAATAGGCCAAACATGATCTAAGATTTTATTTAGAATGGGTGTAGTATGATCCTCGGTATCTTGATCTTATCAAATTCTTAAATCTTGATTTGTTCCCTACTTGTCAAATTTTATATATCCAGTTTCACAAATTCCCAACTTTCTGAAATCCCTAAATTTCCTTGTTTCATCCAAGGTTCATCGATTAAAATCCAAGAATTGCACTCTCTCATCTTAACCTAATTTCTTTTCAATAGTATCATTAATTTCGATAATTGTCCTCCCTCTAAATACCCATATATGCATTTTATTATCGATTTTTACTGGATTATTGTGAAATAATATTTTTATTGGACTTTTGTGATTAAATTTTGTGGGAATGAGTCTTTATTTTCTTATGTGTTAAGAACCCGATAATCTATTTACTGATTTGGCGAGGCAGTATAAGTTTATCTTACGTTATAATATTATTTATTAGTTTTGATACCATGATAAAGTAACACTAGTGATATCTAAAAAACTTGAAAGTTAAGTATTGCTTTTGAATATATTTTGGAACTACTAAGAATATCATGACCTGTAAGGTTACTTCAAAATCATAATTCCTACTCATTTTATGGCTTCAAGGTAGAGGTAGCAAATCATAATAGTGAAATGAAATCTTGATTGCAGCCATATACGCAATGGCGAGGCACAAGACTACTATATCACGTCAAGAATGAGAAATGAGGAATATGATTTTAATTCTATAGAACACACGGTTATGGCATCTGACAATTTTATTTGACAATATGGAATTTCAAGAATCTTAATAATTTCAAATACCTTTGAATTGTCCTTATTTTTGTAAAGATTTTGCTAAATATGTTTCAAATATTTTATTTAATAATGTAATGGATTATTACTCCATTTCTGTAATGTGGGTAGAATATTTTGCTTCTCTTTATATTTGTTTTGAAATCTTATCTTTAAAATTTAAATTTCGAGGATGAAATTTTTGTAAGGTGGTAGAGTGTAATAGCCGTAACCAATAATACGACATTATTCAATTATTTTAATTATTTATGCATGTCAAAAAATATATAATTAATTATTAATGTTCTTTTTTAAAAAAAGGTTGATTTTCTTTTCATAAATATATATATTACATATAAACCCCTTTTGAGAAGTTTGTAATTTCAAATTTGCATGGACACCTAGTCATGCTATGTGTCTTCATGCATGTAGAGAAGGGACATATGGCACTATGTTTTGACCAAGTGGATTATTGCATGAAGAGTACTCTTTCCCCTCTCATTTTAATGTCATATTTCATTTCTCCTCTCCATTCTTCCTCATTCCTCCTCCTCCACCTATTCTCCTCTTCTCCTCCCTTCCGTACCGCCGGTGCCGTCCACCACATCCGGCCGCCTCCAAGCCCGCCGGCCGACCAACTCTATCACCACCTCCAACACTACCATCATCATCTCCCTCTCCATCCATCATCAAAATCCAACCCCTCTTTCAAAAAAAAAGCGAAGAGAGAAGGAAAATGAAGAAGAAGAAGAAGAGAGAAGAAGAAGAAGAAGAAGGAAGAGGAAGAGAAGAAATTGGGAGAGCAAGATCCAAGTCCTAATCCCCAAATCAATTTTCCAAGGCAAGCCCTCTTCCCTCTTTCCTCTTGATAATTATTTTAATTTGGTTCCCTTAATTTTCATGAATTAATTAGTTCAAATTTTAATTCTAAAATTTATGGATTTATTGATAAATCCAATCTTATAGAATTGTAATGCGCATCTATGAGCCTAAAATTTGGTAGGAATCCATTATGGACACTTTGCATCTAAATTTGTGTTGTGATTATGTAGATATGCATATTTATAAAGAAGAATGTGTGGATAATCCTTGGGATAATTACATATGCATGAGACTCATATATATATATATATATTATATATATATATATATATATATATATATATATATATATATATATATAATATATATAAATATATATATACACATATGTACATCTTGACACAATATGGACACAACCGTATGTAAATGTATATGCATGTAAAAATATATACACAAATATCTAAGTTTTGTAT
>JANAVB010001645.1:10000-129461 GCA_029216955.1 Iris pallida | reverse complement strand
TCCTGAGCTGTTTGCAATCATTGATGTCGCAGCTTCCGTGGACGGCCGACAGAAGAGACCGTGAACGGATAGTGGGGTGTTTATCCAGCACGTGAGCGTCTGCCTCGAGTCTTCAATGAGTCCGTGATTCACATCTGTCCCAAAAAGGGTCCAAATTATGGCATCTCGATATCGCAATGGGGAAGCCTAACTGCATCTAAATGGACTTAAGTTTCTTGTGGGGGCTTTTGGGTTCGATAATCACTAAAATGTCAATTTGCGGTTTTCTTGAGAGAGATTAATCTTCTCAAAGTGGGTTTATTCACAAGGCCTCTAACATTCCAAGAGAGGATGTTAAGCATTGGGGTAACTTAGGGGGGAGGATTTGGTGAGTTTCACAGCTGATCGGGTGATCATAGCCGGAGCCTCATTAGCACTTCTTTTGTTGTGATTTTTGTTGCTGGCTATAGTATTTCTGTTCGCTTTGTTATGTCTGTCCTTGAATAGATCAAGAGTTAGCTCCTCCGGGTACATGTAAACCTCTCCAGCTATTTTGGCCAAGTCTTTGAAGAAGTTGTTCGAAGTAGTGAATCCAGCGTCGATGGCCTGTTGCATCCTAGCCACTGGAGCTTGTCCTAAGTTGGCTAGGGTGTTAGCTTGGATGTCAACTTCGCTGTGAGGTGTAGAGGCTTCCAATTCAGGATGTGTAGGTGAGCTATTCATTTCCGACGGGTTGTCGGGGACTGCGGCTCCATAACAACAACCTCCCTGCCTTGTGCTCCATCGTCCTCTATAGCCTCTTTAACATTGTGTTCTCCCTGGGTGGTGGGATATGTCTCTGTAATGCCTCTGGTAGATCTGAGGCGAGGATGTCAAATTTTAGTAAGGTTCAGGGTTGGGGGTCTGTAGGGGACGATTTTTCTCGGGGAGTCTAGATCTTTAGTAAGAGTGACCAAGTCTAGCTTCAAACCATATAGGAATTAGGTAAAGAAAGTAGAGGTGATTGATTGCTTTTTCTGGTCGGATGAGTGGGTGCGGCCTTCCGGGTCGCTTTCTTTTCAGTTCAGGATGCACTCGATAGCAGTAGGCTTTGGAGTATCCTAGCATGTGACAATGTTTATAGAATATGATGTTGTTGTCGTATATAATTTGTTGGGTGTGTGACTTATTACCTAGCACTATATGGATATGGTTAGGGAGATCCTTCGAAAGGTCGAGCTCTATACATATTTTAGCGTAGTTGGCTTTTACAAGGTTCCGAGTTTCTTCTGCTATTGCCGAACGTCTTAAAGGAGTTGGCAATCCTTTTTAGTGTTGCCGGGCGTGAAGCAAATGAGGGGAATATTCGAGAGGGTAACCCAGACGGAGGCGATCGCTGAGTCTTCTTTGGTGTTGAAATCTGGAGACCATCTAATGATATTCGTGATGTGGGAATCGATTTTCCTTGTGCCTCTGGACAAGACGTTCTGGTGGTTAGGATCGGAAGATAAGTGGAGTAGGATGTGTTTAGGATCGAGGGGGCCACCCTATATGCCGCTGACAGCCCACAAAATAGCAATAACTTCCTGAACTCTCGAGATTTTAGGGCAATCAGTGGCGAACTTGAGGACGAAAGTATGCGAGAAGGTGGCTGATAGAGAGGTGATCTCTTTGTCAGAGAAGGACACAGTGATATCATGAGTCAGACATAGTTGATGGTTCTGAATCCGAAAGAACTACGTCGTTAGGATCGGGTGGTGACTGGCAGATCTGTTTGGTCGCAGAATATCAGCATAAGACACAGCCGGGGGAAGAGCGGGAGCCGGGGGGCTCCTAATCCTGATTGCGTCAGGAGGGTAGAGGGGACGCCAAGAGGGCATAGGGGAATCATAAAATGACCGACCGGAGCCAAGCAAGAGGGGCTGGAAGGGGCTGCGCGCCTAAATAGAGTGCCGCAGGGGGAGCGACGCCGGAGGGGGCCACCGCAGGGGCGAGGGAGCTCGCTGAGGGATTGAGGGTTTGGGATTGCGCCAACCGAACATCCAAAGATGGCGCAAGGGCCGCAGCTGAGACTGGGAGAGAGGAGAGGGCCTCCTGGGGAATGCCAAGTAGGGAAAGAAGGGTTGCAGAGGGACCAAGATGCACCAATCCGAATCGCACGGAGGGGTGGGGTCATGCGCCATAAGAGCAGCATATAGAATGGCGCCAGGAATAGTCTGTACAGGAAGCACAGGCGCAAGAAAGAGGTCTTGAGCTAGCACCATCCGCTCGACAAAGATGGCGCTAGAGGCACAGTCGAAGCTGGTTGAGGGCAGGGGGCCTCTAGGGGAGTGCTAGCTAGGATTGGCGCAGTTGGCGCACCATCCACCAAGGGCGCAGGGGGCGTCGTGCCAACCGCAGGAGGTGTCGAAGCGTTAGGGTTCGAATTTAAAAACAAAGGGGGTCCAATGGAAGAACCAGGGGGCGGAAAAGGACAAGCAAGAATCCCGATGATGGGGCGAGCTGAGCCGCAGGGGCCTTCAATGGAAGTCCGAAGGACGCCTTGTCCTACAGGACCCGTATGGCCGGGGCTGGTGGCCGGGCCACACAGACAACGGGAGGCCACCGGAGGGGGTGGGCGACAAAGACTTGAGAGGAGATGCCAAACATCGAGAGCTGGTCGGGGGACCAAGGGGTCACCGCCGTGGGAGCTGGAGGCCCTTCAGGGGGGACTGCGCCACCGTGAGGGTGGCCGACCATGGCAATCCGAATGAAGGGGTGGGCCGCAGGGACAGGGAGAGGGAAAAGGCTAGAGAGGGAGAGGAGGACCAGGAGAAGCCGATCGGAGGGACGCTCCGCCGCAATAGGCCGTCGAAGCTGCCTACTTGAGGGGGGGCAACAGAATCGCCCCCAAATCGCCACAAATTGCTCCACACACCATTCTTTATATTATATTATATATATATATATATATATATATATATATATATATATATATATATATATATATATATATATATATATGGTGCAGATAAAAAGTCCCGCGGGAGGAGTCCTACCAAAGCGCCCCTTCCCTCCACCCACCCACCCACCCTCCTTCCTGCACCATCGGATCGGAGGGCCCGAGTGGGCCCCGCGCGCGCCCACTCGATCCAACTGTCGAGGGCGATGGGGCAGGGCTCTCCCTCCCACATATATTATTATATTAATATTAATATTAATATTTTTAAATCAACAATAGATATAGTACTTTTCATGGGCCCTTTCTAACATAAAATAGTTATGGTGCAGTGCTTACTATGTTAGGCTCTTATATATGAGATCCTTTGTCCAATTCTTAGATATGGGTCATGATATTTTTATTTTTTTTTTATTTTTTATTTTTTTATTATGTATGGTGGGTGGGGCATTTTGGACCTCCATGAGCTCAGCGTCGGCCATATAAAAAATATATATATACCAGAATACCCCCATTTTATTCATAAAGGTGCAAAATGCCGAAGCCTTTACAAATATACCAAGTAGGCACAAAATGTCGAAGCCTATACAAGTATACTAACAAAACCTAGAAAAGGAAACAAGACGGTGCGAGGGTCGCCATACATGATTAGAGAGCAGAGCCTGCCAAAAGTCTGACTGGCCATGAGAGCAGTGGTGTCGAATCTTGCAGCACTGCTGGAGGATCTCCCAGATGAGCTGATCGGCAGAGTACCGATGGTCGTCGTATCTTGCTCTGTTACAGTATTTCCAGAGAACCCACGTGGCGGCGGCTGCAACGATCTGGTGGCCATGGGTAGCATTGGTCCAGGATGCCAGAAGATCGTTGAAGCTCCCGCCCCCAAGAACCAGTTTGTAACGATGGGACAGAACGTTCCAAACGGTGGTAGATAATACCCCCGAATTGAAGATGTGATCCACCATTTCGGAATGTCTCTCCGAGCAGCAATTGCATGCGGACGCCAAGCAGATTTCGATGGTGATGAGAATGTCGTCAGTGGGCAGCTTCTTTCGAATGGCTCCCCATATAAGGAAGGACCATTTCTTAGGGATACAGGACTGCCAGAAGGGTCCAATGATGGAGGAAAGAATGTCGTGGCCGCGGACCACACATCTGGCAGAAGACACCGAGAAGGATCCGTTGGCTACAGCCGACCACCGCAGTACGTTCGGCTCATCGCCAATCCTCACCCCAGAACCACGGATGCGGTCAGCAGCCTGGTCACCGATCCAAAAATGGATAAGGTTCCAGTTCCAATCATTACTTGTGGAATTCCACATGTCTTTAATCTTGTTGTCTTCCAGGGCTGCAGGAAGGCTGGAGAGCAAGTCATCGCCGGCCCAACATTCTCGGAGTATCAAGGATTCTCCAGATCCCAGCTGGAGGTGGATCACGGGTTCAGCCCGGGTGCGCCCACAAAGGATACAAAGCCAAGCCACAGAGGATTTACAGTTGGAAGTGGCTTACGTCGGATGGATATGTTTGTAGTACCTGGCCTTCATAAAAGTAGCCCATAAGTTATGGCTAGTACGGAGCTTCTACCACAGCTTCATCGAGAAGGCGTCCACAATGTGTGATAGCTTCGAGAATACAAGCCCTCCCTCGTCGGTGGGGGCGACCATGGTATCCCAGCTGGACTAATGATGCTCGTCTAGGCCTCCACTGGTCCCCAGAAGAAGTCGTTGAAAAGTCTTTCAATTGAAGTGAGGACCTTTTCGGAGGGAAGCACGCGACAAGAGTATAGATGGGGATGGACGACAACACATGTTTGATCAGAATCATCTTTCTATCCAGGGATAATGTGGCATTATGCCACCCATCTAGTGTTTTCCTGATTCTGTTCACCAACTCGTCAAAAATTCTAGAGTTAGATCTGCCGTACACCAGCGGGCACCCGTTGTAGAGGAAAGGGGGATGCACGACGGAGAAGGAAGTGATGTTGGAGAATGTAGCAGTGTGCTTTCTATTAATTTTATGATGGGCATAGATCACGCTTTTGGTAGGATTGACCTTCTGGCCGGAGCACCTGGTGTACCTGTGCAGCATGTTGTGAACCGCATCAACCGAGCCGACATCTTCGGATGAAAGATGACATGTCGTCAACGTATGCCAGGTGCATGATGATTGGACAACCGCTGGCCGTAAAAAGTGGTAGAAGTTCGGGGTGCTGGTTAGTGTGTTCAGATTCCTACTCAAGGCTTCCGCCGTAATAATAAAGATGGTGGAGGATAAGGGATCGCCTTGCCTAACCCCGCGAGAGGATTTGAAAAAACCATCGGCTTGTACGTTGATTACTGTAGAGAACCACGAGTTACTAATCGATCTCCGCACGATGTTGGTCCAAGTTTTCGAAAAATCGAAGGCTCGAAAAACCCAGATCATGAATTGCCAATCCAGCCGTCGTAAGATTTTTCCATATCTAATTTGATAGCAATGTTACCACCCCTGGTAGGTAATTTCAAGCAGGTAATCAATTCATGAGCCAGCATAATATTATCCTGGATGTTTCTACCCCGAACGAATCTACTCTGTTCTTTTGAGATGATTGTAGGAAGAATCTCTGTCATGCGGGATGCGATGACCTTAGAGATGATCTTGTTGGTAAAGGTGCATGGCTGATTGGGAAAAAATCCTTGAAAGTTTCTGGATTGTTTTTCTTTGGGATGAGGATGAGGTTAGCACTCGAAATGGCTCTGGGGTATCGTGTACCTTGGAAAAGGCAATGACAGCATCCCGGATGTCCGACTTGATGATGTCCCAGCAGGTACGAAAGAACATGCCCATAAATCCGTCGGGTCCGGGTGCACTGTGGATCGAGGACCCAGACATCATCTCTAACCTCGAGCTCAAAAGGGAGGAGTTCCAGCTTGTTGTTGTTGATGTTAATAATGAGATGTGGATTTCGGCCAGGAAATTGGGGTTTCTGTGCACAATTTCTTTAGTAAACAACTGGAAGTAGAAGTTCGTAGACGCCAATTGGATGCCGCGATGGTCTTTAATGATGTTCCTGGACTCATCGACAATCTGATATAGGTTGAGCTTCTTTCTGCGCCCCTTAACGCAGACATGGAAGTAGGAAGTATTTTTATCCCGTCGCTATCCCACTTTAGTCTGGCTTTCTGCTTCCAAAAATTAGTCTCGAATTTGAGACAAAATTTGCAATGGCTTTGATAAAGTGCAGGGCGGTTCTGGCTACTGGCGATCTGTCAGTTGCAAAAAGAGTTTCCGTGCGGGTGACGTCTGTTTGCAAAAACAAAAGTCTTTTATTTCACAAACTTTAAAGAATAGTACAAGAGTACAATGAATTCTAGGAAAGTACAACTATAGGAATCTGATCTGAAGACGATCGCTTTATCCTTTGGACGATGTGAACTTTGAAGACGATAGCCTTTGAAGAATACAGCAGCACTTGGACAAGAACTCCTGATATCTGATGATAATATGATCTGATCTTCTTAATGAAGGACTTGAAACTCTATTTATAGAGTTCTAGAAATAACTATTTTGTAGTTATTCTGGATTGCGCATGATGAACTGCGCTGTCGACAGACTGCGCAGACTGCAAACTGCGCTAGCCTATTGGGCAGTTGCTCGATCGTGGGCTAACTGTATTCAGACACGTGGCATTGTTTGATTGAAATGCGCTTGGTTGTGTACAGACGATTGCCACGTGGCGAACAATTGATGGCATATAAGCCACGTAATAAATGTCAGTTATTTGATGAATCGCGCTAACCGAATAGTGCTAGCTTCAGACTGCGCTTCCTTCTAGTCAAAGGATAGCGCTAGGATTCGTACTTGATCAAACTGCGCTGAGGTTGGACTGGCAAACTGTGCTGAGGTTGTACAGTTGTTCTCGAGCACTGTGCTTCACAAGAAATAACGAACTCCTCATTTTTCGGGCTGTCAGGCTGTCAGAAGATCTGATCTTTGTCAGGTAATGATGGCGTTGCCACATCAGCGTAGCGCGCTCGGGTGGTAGCACAGTTCAGCTCGTACGTTTGATTTGTAGCGTAATCTATCTCCAGCGCAGTTCATTGAAGGGTGCAATTGAGACTTCTCTGCCTATTTGATAGATGCAACTTAATTTTTAGGACATACAAGACCCCCTTCAAAGTTTTCAAAAATTAAAAATATTCAAAGTTTCGAAATACTTTGAATTTCGAATTTAAAATCAAGTTGCGCTTTGGTTGCGCGTTTGGAGGAATTAGTTTCGTCTTTTGTGGCGCGATCGGAGGTGACTGTTACACTTCTGAAAAACTGTAAAGTTTTATTTCTCATTCTTTCAACCTTTACTTACTTTCGATTTCTCAAGAGACAGAAGCTCCTCCCCTACCCCGACTTCTTCTTCTTCCTCTCGTCGACGACAGTAATAGCGCCGAAGCGATCGGCCACCGAGAAGGAAAGGCTCCCGCCGAACCTTCGACTCGTGTTGCACCACGAGTCTCGTCACGAGACGGGTCATCCAGCGCTTCAAGGTGAATGACGAACTATGATCGAAACCCTTTTTAGGATTTTTTGATGCTTTCAGACCTTCATACCTCTCTCTTTTTAGAGATTGATGGTATTTGCGCACCCTGTTTAGGGTATCGGCTGCGTGTACAACAGTTTTTATTTTTATGAAAACTGTATTCTTGCACAATCGGTTGGAAAGCGCTAACAAAATGTTCGGCGCAATCCATCGATTTGTGCGAGTCGGTTGTGCCAGCATAAACTGATGTTTTATGCAAGTATGTTAGCGCAACTTGACGACTTGCGCATTGGCTGTGCTGGCGTAATCTGATACCTTGCGCATGTTGACTGTGCTGGTGCAATCTGATAGCTTGTTTCACAGCGCAATTTGATGAACTTTTGAAGAAAACTTTTTTATTTTGCATATACTGATCTTTGTCTCTTTATTGATGCAGTTAACCTCAGGGAAGATCCCAACTATGAGGTTCTTGCAGGATCTCTGTCTGAATCAGACTACAAGGAAGATCTCTCTCATGTCCTTTCCTCAATATGCCTACCATCTTCTCGGCAGGCTGTCATATTGCACAGGATAATGATACTTTATTGTGTCTGATGAATGGATAGCCTCTCAAAATGCTGACACTGTGACCCATAAGAAACCTTTGTTCTTGTTTGGTGAAGCTTTTGACAAGAATTCTCAACCAAGGCCTCACATGGAGCAGAGAATTTTCCAAAGGGGCGAGAAGACGATACTTCTGCCAGAGATCTCCAGATGTCTCCCTCTATCTAGATATGCTTTTGCAAGCTACCCCAGAAGAATGGAATGGATATAACTCCGTTGCAACAGGCCCAAGTGGGTAATATCTGTGTTAAGAAGGGGCCAGACCACAAGGATATCTTCTACAGTTCTCTGAGCGACATAGCTCTCTACTCAGGGGACTCAAACCCGGTTGCATCCCGCCAGAGGATTCTTCTTTGCTGCTACCAGTAAGAACTCCAATATTGCAAATGAGTTTGCGAAGGTGGAAGGGAGGTATCCGGACTAAGATCTGCGGTTGACAGGTCTTGTGAACCCGAACAATAAGAGATGGATCTGTATAGCCAATTGGATATTAGTCCAATTTGAAGATCAGCTTAAAGAGATTAACCTGTATCAGGCAGTATATGCCACAGTCTATGGCTTTCTCCGAATCCACATCTATTTCTTGCGTTGGCAGAGAGATACAATTATAGGACTGTGACTTTCATGACGCCACGCGGGGAGATTGGATTAGCCTTGCATGAGATGAAGTACATCTCAAATCTGCCAATGGAGGTATCCCCTATGAAGAGTTTGTCCCGACAAATAATGAGTTGGACAGACTGCGCTAGGAGAATATCGTATGGTAGAAGTTTTTGAAGAGCTTCTCTGCCCTACAAGATTTGCTCTCTCTACTATAAGAGTGGCACGGCCGGCACGTGCTATTCGACCAAATGGTTGCCATATCTTTTCCTCAACCATATTATCGAGAAGAAGACCAAAGAACATGAAAACTGCAATCCCAACTTTTTTAAACCGCTTAGCAATAGCGAGGTGATAGAGTTGATGGAGACGCATAACAGATGGATATCAAGATTGAGGATGATCTCAGTATCCTCCTTTCAAGGAAGGAGACATCATTGAGAGTTTTATGAGAATGGGTTACAGGCCCATGTCAAAGGAAGCCTAACTGGCAGGTTTTCTTACCTACTGGCTTCGACGATATGTCATTCCTGGGGCCAGTGCAGTTGACCGCTTCCATCGCGGCGTTCTGTTTGCTGCCGTCCGCCTAGTCTTCGGCTATCGGATGATTTATTGTCGGCAATGACATGTAGAATGAATGCGGCCTCCGTCTTCTTTCGTGATTCGAGGAAAAGGTGAAAAGGGACACTTTCTTCGGCTGGAACTGCCTTATATATCTGTTTGGATGGCTGCTTCTACACCATCCTTCCTTATGAACCCTGCTATGGGAGCAGTGAGCGGCAGTTTTCTGAGAAGATATTCTGGATGTAAGTGGATCTATACCACTTTGAAAGACTGCAGGCGAGTCTTGAACCTAAGCAGAGGATGGAACTTCTACTGTGTTCCACCTCCAACCGGTTACGAATATATGTCAGTGAACCTTATCGACTCAGTAGAATAGCCTTTGGGCCATACAGCTTTTGACTGGTTGAGGACAATTCGGCCTTCACATCTAGTGTATCAGTTCGAAGATGAATGCTATCTTGAACCTTATCTCCAATCCGTTTTGCACGCCAATTCGGCTACGACCAATTCCACGTAGGTAATGCCATAACATGCCTATAAGGAAAAGGTTATTTGATTGATGGAGCCCGGGCTTGGGCCTATTACAATGCCCATGACACAAAGACGACATTCGATGCTGACAAGGAACGACCATGGTCCCCGCATGCTATATACTTATTGATCTTTTATACGTCAAACACTTTTGCTGAGAACTTCAATTTAACAGACAGTTTTGCGACGGTGACACGATTTAGAAAAGGGGCACCTGTTTTGTTGCCTCCTGGTAATGATGAAGAGCACGAGCCAGCTGATGCACCTCTAGAAGCTTCGAGGGAAGCCAACTTCCCTGAAGAAGTCTATGAACCGCTGCGTGTTTCTTTGAAAGTTGTAAGATCTTCGATCAAGGAGAAGAAGAAGAGGAAGGCAGAAGAATAATTTTCTCCTGTCTCTAAGAAGAAGACTGCTGTAGACTCTTCGGAAAGAGTCACTACTCGATCGCAGTCTCGGCAACAAGCTGAGTCGGCTCACCGAGAAGAGGTGACGACCCCAACTTCCACTCAAAGACAAATACATGCTGCAGACGTAGAGAGACCGAAAGAACCTCTACGCAGAAAGAAAATAGCTTTCAGAAATAAAGTGGCCACCCCTCCAAAAGCTATCCATACTTCTGCTCTAACAAGTGCTATCGCCGGGGTTATGATGCCTTCACCTACACCTGCTCCTGAGCCTAGGCAGGTGACAGATGCAGAGATATGGGACAGGTTGCAGACATAAGAGAAGAGACTGCGGAGGCAAAAGATGAGGCAGCAAAAGCGAATGTAACCCCGACCCAAATCAATGAGTTGGAATTACCTATTGAGGTATTGCCATCTCCTTCACTTGCAATGGAAGCTACACGTCTTCCATCTACACCAAGATCGCATCATGCTGAAGAAGATCGACTGATGATCGAGGCTCTGGATGACTATGATTTCGGCTTCCATGACATAGATCCAGTTGATGCAAGTGATGATGAGGAAGTACCAGAGGAGGAGGCAGATGACGAAAAAACATCGGCAGATGAAAATGAAGAGGATGCTGCTGTCCCTATACCCCAGGAGAAGAATGCTGATGAAGCAGCACCGGAGGAAACTATTGTCCCCGATCAAAGAGGTATTGACTAATTTTAACAATCTTCATTTATAGATCAGATGACTGATGTTTTAACTTTCATTCATACAGAAATTCAACCTTCTCCAATTCCTCCGGTATGCACTGACATAGTGCAGACAAAAGCGATAGCCAGCAGCCGTCATTTATCAGGCGGTTCTGAAGCGGGAAGTAGTCAGGCAGTGATGTCTGAAGCTACTTCTGCGAGGCTGCAGCTTATGTCAACAGATGACAATCTTGTCCTTAAACCCAGCATTGGTAAACTTTCCCTCATTTTGATCCTTTTTGATAGTCCTTAATGACACCAAACTGATGATGTTTATTCGATTTCGTAGAGGAACATCTGGAGGGGCAACTAGCTCCACTATGGCTCCTTTGTCTAAAGAGACTTCATCCTATGTTCAAGAAGCCGAACTTCCGCCTTCACAGGCATCTGCTGCTACAACTTCTATAGGAGTTGCTGCCACACCTAGTACAGCGGCCACTAACAAATTTATAGTTGGCTCCTTCACCAACCTCTTCTTCACTTCATTAGGACCTTTAGTAGAAAGGGTAATGAAGAAAGACAATGTTGGCTTCATCACTGTCAGAAGTTCAACTTCTTATCTGATCGACGGAATCCGAAGTCAGGGTGATAGGCTCAAGCTGCCTATCTCAAACATGTGCTGGATGAGCTGGAGGAGTCAATTAAGATCTACAAAGATCTTAATCGGGGGAGGTAGAGCCACTGGTGAATGCCAAGTTCGAAAGGATGACTCGAGAAGTTAAGGTCATAAAAGCTGCTTTCAAGACTTTTTTGGACACTTTTGCCACAAAGTCTTCAGAGTATGATTCCCATATGGAGATAGTAGCGTCTGCTGCTGGGAAGAAAGAAAAGAAGGTTGCTGAACTGAAGACAGAGTTTGCTCGACTTCAAGAAGAGTTGAGGATCGCTCAACTTGCTCTTGAGAAAGAGACTACACAGCATCAAGCTGCAGTTCAGCAACTAGACATTCTGACCCAGGAGAAGAATGAGTTTGTCAAGTCTCATCAAGATGAAATCGCTCGCCGACTAGTGACCTTGCCGACATTTGACGATAAATCTGGAATGGAAGAAGCTAGAAAGCGGGTGTTGGATTCTCGTGAAGAATGACTTCAAACTTTGAAGCAGCAGATAGCTAGTCTGATGACCCATCGATTGAGTAAAAGAAAATCTTTTGTACTTTCTCCTTTGTGATATGTCTTTTTGTAATGTCTTTAATTTTGATCAATGAAAAGACATTATTTTGTGGCTCTATTATTTATTGCATATCCCATTATGGATATAAATAATAGCAATAGAAAATATATTCAGAGGTTCAGGACATGATATATTTCTTGATTTAGAAAATAATTATATTCATTATATCTGCTCAGAGGTAATGTGGACATGACAGAATATAATTTTCTTTTTTTGAATATCATTATTTCGATAGACAACTTAATCAGAGGTAATAAGACATAATAAGTTGTTGATATGGATGAACGAATGAGTCGTCAGAATGTATGAACGAAATGAATCGTCGGGATGAACGGATGAACCGTCGTATGAATGGGATGAACGGATGAAACCGTCAGATGAATAGAATGAACGGGTGAACCGTCAGGTGAATGGAATGAACAGATGAACCCTCGGATGAATAGAATGAACGGGTGAACCGTCAGGTGAATGGAATGAACGGATGAACCGTCGGAATGGAATGAACGGATGAACCGTCAAATGAATGGAATTAATGTTATGAAGAATGCGTCGCTTCGATTCGCGTAATCGACTGTTTCAAGAATCTCTGCCTATAAATAGAACAAAAATTTAGATAGAATGATTAATTTCATAAAATGTCGTCTAAGATGCCTCCAAGAAGACTGAAATTGTCCCCAAGGTTGAAGAAGTCACTGAGGAGCGTCCGATTGAGCCAAACCAGTCAAAGCAAACGGAGGCGGGTGAAGGTTCGTCTGTACCCAAGCCGCCACGGGATATCTTGGACTTCCTAGTTGAGCCAGGGAAGACTGAAGAAGAAGAGGCCATGAGGATGGCCGATTGTGCGTTTCTGGTGAAATCGAGCAAGGATGTCCTCGACTCTTTTGCCGATTATATTTTTGAAAAGGACGGTAGTGGTCCTCATCCTGTCTTTAAGAAGGACGATAGTGATTTTCGTCCTTGATATTATGTAACATCGTTTATGATGAAAATAAAATCAAACTTTATTTATGAACTGTCTGATCATATTTACAAGAAATCTCTTTTACATTCATACATAGTACTTTTTAAGGAACTTGCCATTGATGGACATCATTGCAACTCGACCGTCTAGATCTGTGAGTTGATAGGCTCCATTTGAGAAGACTTTACTCACGATATAAGGCCCTTTCTATTTTGCATCGAACTTGCCTTTGCTCATGTGAGTCATAGTCACGGGATGTCTGACTGTAAGAACGAGTTCCCCTTTCTGAAATGCTCTAACTTTAACTTTGCAGTTAAAGTCTTCGAGTTGCGGGCTTGATATAATTCTATGTGTTGTTGAGCCAATAGTCGCTTCTCATCGAGCGCCTCCAGTTCTTGAAGTCGAAAGAAGATCATTGTTCTCCGTAGTAAGTTCATTAGCGATGGCAATTCTCAAGGAAGAAATTTGAAGTTCCAGAGGTAGAACTGCTTCATAACCGTACACCAGAGAGAAGGGTGTACAGCCTGTAGGGTTGCGGACCGTAGTACGGTAGGCCCATAGACATTCTCCAAGCTTTTCACTCCAGTTCCGTTTGTTAGTAGACACAAACTTCTTAAGGAGCTTGATGATAGTCTTTTTGAAGGCTTCAGCCAAGCCATTAGCAGCAGGGTTGTTAGCTGTAGAAGCGACATTATCAATCCGATGATCATCACAGAACCTGGTGAACTTTTGACTGATGAACTGAGGTCCATTGTCGTGAATGATTCGTCGAGGCACACCAAACATATAGATAATATGGTGTTTGACGAAGTTGATAACGCTGCTGGTTTTGACTTCAGCCAAAGGTATAGCTTCGGCCCACTTGGAGAAATAATCTGTCATGGCTAATATAAACTGATGTCCCTTAGAAGAAGGAGGATTGATAGGACCTATAACATCCATGCCCAAGCTTCAAAAGGCTAGGAAGCAGTAGTTGGATGAAGGAATTCCGATGGTTGATGGATGAAATCTGCATAGATTTGATAGGCTCGACATTTTTTTGCATATTCGATGGCATCAGACACCATAGAGGGTTAATAGTAACCCATTCGTTGGATACGATCTTGCAGTTTAGTGCCAGGTTGATGTGCTCCGCAAACACCATCATGAACTTCACGCAATACTTGCTTCGCTTCATCACCAGCAAGACAGCGCAAGAGTAGGTCGTCATAAGTCCGTCGATGGAGAGTCTTGGTGGTTTGATTGTAGTAGAATCGAAGAGATCGTCGACGAATACTCGTAGCCTCCTTAGGATCTTCAGGAAGTATGCCATGAACTACGAAGTCAATGAAATGAGCTCTCTAATCTTCATTGATAACATTGGCTTCGGCGAAGTTACTGAACTCAATGTTGCGATTATTTTCGATGCAGAACAACTCTCTGTTGGAAACAACGACCACTTGTTGTCTTTTGATAGGAATTGCTAAAACTGCTACGAGATTAGCTAGAGCATCTGCCTCAATGTTACAAGCTCACCGAACATATTCAATGAAGAAAGCCTTGAATGATGTAGCCATGTAAATTACAGCTTCATGATAGGGCACTAAATCTTGATGGCGAACTTCATAGGTTCCTCTAACCTGGTTAACAACCAGTTTAGAATCGCCATAGACTTCAAGATATTGGAGTCCAATGAGCAAGGCATTGTATTCAGCCACATTGTTAGAGCATGGCTGATCAAAGGAATAAGCTCTTTGGATAGCTAAACCTTCTGCAGAGACTAGTACAATTCCAACTCCTGCGACAACGGTCCCATTTGGTCCGATCCTGGATGCACCGTCAAAGAATAGACGCCAAGTGGAAAATTCTTCGGAGATTATATTTGATTCCAACGTCTCGTCTGGAATTTCATCATAGAGTTTGGATGTCTCTGGTATAGGATGAGCTGCTAAGAAGTCCGCCAGCGCTTGACCCTTGACAGACTTTTATGGAACATATACCATGTCATATTGGGCTAGCAAAATGGCCCATGTAGCTAACCGAGAATTGAGTGTGTTAGGTTTCTTCATTAGTACTCGAAGAGGATTGACTCTGGAAATAACATGAATGGTTTGTCCAATGATGTAATGTCTTATCTTTTGAACAACAAACATAAGAGCTAAGCATTCTTTCTTGACCGGACTATAACGGTATTCGGCACCAATCATAGTACGACTGAGATAATAAATGGCTTGTTCATGGCCTTCTTTGTTCTTCTGGGCAAGTAAAGCACCCAATGAATGATCCATAGCACAGACATACATCAAAAATAGAATACCATAGTTTGGTGTTACCAAAACTGGTGGGTTCATCAGATACCACTTTATATCATCTAATGCTTGTTGACATTCTTCGGTCCAAACGAAAGATACACCCTTCTTTATTAGCTGAGTAAATGGTCTGCAGTGTCCAGACAGGTTTGAAATGAACCTCCTGATGTACGCAAGTCGATCTTGGAATCCTCGTAGCTCTTTTAAGTTGCATGGAGGACGCATCTCTTGAATGGCTTTGATCTTCTCGGGATCCACGTGTATACCTTTAGAGGTAATAACGAAGCCAAAAAACTTACCACTAGAGACACCCAAGAATGACTTGGTAGGATTCATTTTTAACTGATGTTGGCGCATTAGATTGAAGATAGTTCTTAAATCTTGGATGTGATCTTCCTTTAGACGGCTCTTGACAGCAATATCGTCCATATAGCATTCGACAGTCTTACGAAGATGATCTCAAAAGATGGTACTCATAGCTCGTTGGTAAGTTGCGCCAGCATTCTTGAGACCAAATGGTATCACGGTATAGCAGTAGACTCCGTGAGGAGTGCGGAAAGAAGTGTGTTTTTTATCTTCAGGATTCATCCGAATCTGATTGTATCCAGAGAATCCATCCATGAAGGATATCCTTTCAACCCCACAAGTATTTTCGATCATGACATCTGTGATAGTGAGAGGAAACTCATCCTTTGGACAAGCTTCATTAAGATCCCGAAAGTCAATACAAACTCGAACTTTGCCAGTTTTCTTCAAGATTGGGATAACGTTGGCTACCCAATCTGGATGTTGTTCTTTTCGAATAAAGCCACAAGCTTTAAGCTTATTGACTTCATCATTAATTGTGTCCATCATTTCTGGCTTGAATCGCCTTTGCTGTTGCTTGACTGGCTTTACATTAGGCAAAATATTCAGTTTATGAGTAGCAACTTTGGGATCTAAACCTGGTATATCTTCATAATTCCAAGCAAAGACATCAATATATTCTCGAATAAGAAGAATTAATTCTTGCTTATCCGCCTCTAGAAGGTTCTTGCTGATGAATATTGGCCGAGGCGACCCGCTCTCTCCTATATCAATTTGAACCAATTGATCTTCGGTAGGAGGTTCACGTTGTTCGAATTGGAGTTCCCATTGGGTATCCATTCGTTGAGCCCAAGGATCTGTTTCAGAATTTTCTTCTATGTCTTCATTATAGCCTTCTGGGAGTTTATCAGAGACCATGTTAGAAGATACGATCAATCGATGAACTTGACCGATGCTGGTGTCAGAATCCCATGATCTAGAATCAGAAGAGTTAGAGCACTCTTTACTATCGGATTCGGAGACTTCTGGAGATAAGACCGAAGGTGAAGCATATCCGAGACCTCTTTTCGTCCTGCTGTAGTACATCTCTGATTTTCCTTTCGGAACTGCCGTACGGATAGGAGTTCGTCTACCCTTACCATAGTTGAGGCCATTCTTGAAGTTATAACCCATATTTCGGATGATATCTTTTAATTGTTGGCTATAACAATGTAGTTGGAGACGTCCTGTATCATTACTTTTGCTATCATCTGTATAGCTAAATTTCTGTTCTGGTCCTTTACTAAAAAGTATTGGACATTCGCCTCTCTTTCGAGAGGGGACAACAAAACATGAATCATCTGGATGTTCAATCGAGACCTCTGTCTGAAGGGATTGTACAACTCCTATTGTAAATGACTGAAAGCTATCTAGCATATCCAAATAGTATTTAGCATGATAAATGACATCAGTGTACTGGATAGTAGATGCTTTTTCATTGATTTGTACATCCATATTTACAACAGGACCTTTAGCCTTAGCAGGCTTGGTCAGATCGATTACAAGAGGGGGAGAAGAAGAACGTGGAGGAGGCTTGCTACGATGAAGGTCAATAACAAGCGGCTCAGAAGAGGTGAGCTGCCTTTTATCTTTGTTACGACGTAGGTCGATAACAAGTGGCTCAGAAGAGGTGAGCTCCCTTTGATCTTGACCACCATCGGTTGATTGCTTCCGGACTGGCAAGTAAATAGCCAGTGGTTTGGAGGACTGAGGATGAGAAACATGCCCTTTGACAGGTATAATGAGGGTGTCATTGGGTACTGCTTCTTGGTCTTCTTCAGTATCCAAAGCCAGCACAACCTTCATGAACTCATCTTTATACATGCGAGCTCGTTACAATATGCTTCGACACCTTTAAAAGGGTAGAGATCCGTAACCTCTTTTTGAACCTCTCTATTGTCATCAACATACTTGAAACATTGATAGAGAGTTGAAGAAACAATGTTGTGTTCATGAAGGAATGGTCTCCCCAAAAGAGCATTGTAAGAGCAACCATGGTTATCTATAATATAGAATGTCACCTTTGTGCGGAGATTGCCTATTTAGAGTTTTAAGCGAATCTTGCCCAGAGGCTCACTTCTTCCCTGGTTGAACCCCAGGATGGTGGTGATTGTGCCAGAAAGGCTATGCACTTAGATCTTCAGTGCATCTAGCATTGTCTTCGGCATGATGCTGAGTGCTGACCTGGATCTATCAGAATATGATCGACCTTCATCGTGTCGACGTATCCTGTATAATATAGAGGACGGTCATACCTATTATCTTCCATCAGCATATCATCCTGTGTGAAGATAATGTTTGGAATTAATTCCAACACACTGTGACAGTGGAGGCAAGAAACAGGCTCTGATTCTAGCTTCTTTAGAAGAGTTAGACAGGTTTCTGCCTGCATTAGAGCTTCACTCAGAGTTTCTCGAGTCTCTTTGGAGAGGCGCAAGAGCTAGAAGATCGACAGCCTAGCCGGTGTTTTGGCTAGTTGAGCCAAAATATCAAAGTTGTATAGCTTCTCAAGTCCAGAAGGAGATAAATTCTTCAAAGGCTTGTCAAAGCAGACTTGTTGTTTGCCTTTATCGGCTGCCGTCGGCTTAGGGAGAGTGGGTTCTACAACCGGTGAGGATGCAGAAGGGATGTTCTCCGTAAAGACAGGTTGTACTGGAGCAGACTCAGAAGAAGAGGCAGGATTTTCTCGAGTTTTGGGAAATTCCCGTAGATAGGCTTTTCCTGACCTGGTGCCCAACAGGATTTGCTCTTCAACTATGGGGTCAAAAGACACCATATTGCAGATCTTTGTTCTGCCCTTGGAGCGGTCTTTTTGCTTAGACGAGAAAGGAGCCTCGAAATCTGCAACAAGGTCAGGGTGGATCCAAACAATCTCACCATTATCAAGAGATAAGGGGACGAGACCTTCACTGCGTGGAGGAGGGAGATTCTCGATCTCAAGAGTGGCCTTGGGGATAGGGATGACACCATGTTGTACCATCTGTGGAGGAAAGTTACCGAACTGTACTGAGACCATGTTCGCGGTAACAGTCTTCTCATCTTGTTGAAGGGTGACAACGCCAGCGTTGACTAACTCTTGAATCTTGCCTTTGAGCACGTAACATGCTCGAGTGGGATGCCCAATAAACTTGTGGTAAACACAATATTTGGGATGATCAGTCTTACCGACCTCGTCAGGCTTCTTCGGGTCTGGGAGTTGGAGCTTATTGTTTTTGATCAAACAATCGAAGATGCTCACAGTATCGTTCTCGTCAAAGGAGTACTCTACTTTTGGGCGAGGTTCCTTCGGTGGAGGAGCAGAAGGAGTAGAAGTAGACGTAGGTAGAGCCACATTAACAGCGAGAGATTCTTTGCTCTTCAAATTGATGTTCAAGGTTTCTTTACCCTTGCGGTTGTTCTGGCGATTACCGCTACTAGATGCCGGGTGTTCATCCCGGTCGGGGTTAGACATGTGTACCTCCAGCTGCTTGAACTTGTCAGCACTAACTTCAGCTGCTTTAGCATTGACAATGAATGATGGCCAGTCTTGAAATTGAGTTGACCCTGTCCACATGCTGATAATAGGCAAAAGATTTGCCTTGCAGGTACTATAGTTACAGCGGCCGGAGTTCCAGGAGGCATCTTTAATGCTTCTCGAAGGAATCTTTCAATGAAACTTTCAGCGGTATCATTATATCTTTGTTTGATCTTGTTGAGGGCCGACATGGTCATGTCGTTGATTCCCTCGTAGAACCGTTCCAAGAAGATTTGTTTAAAACCTGAGAAAGAGGTGATACAGCCATCAGGCAAGCTTCTGTACCAATCGTATGCTACACCAGCTAAACAGCCGACGAATACCCTGGTAAGAAGAGCATCATTTGGCTGAAGTTGAACAGTGATCACCTCAAAGTGGTTAATGAACTGACTCGAAGAAGTGCTGCCGTCAAACAGCAAAATTGTGGAGATCTTGTATTTAGGAGGAAATGGGACTTCCTTCCACTCAATGGGATAGGGTTGCTTGATTCCCAATCTCTCTAAATTGTCCTTCTCTTTAAAAGCCTCGAATTGAGTGCGCAAGAGTTTGACAGCTTTATTAGCGTCCTCCGATGATGAAGAAGGAGCAGGCTGAATTATAGTGTTAGAGGGAGGAGCAGCGTGGTAAGTACAACCCCCAGCTCCTGACTGACTGGGTGTGGGTTGAATTTGTACAGGGGGTATTTGAGGAGATACTACCCCCAGACCTACATTGACAGGCACTGACGATGCTATAATCTCAGGATTTACGGCAGATGCGGTCGGTGGTACTGTATGTTAGGCCACGATGATATAATGCATACTTGCGACCATTTCAGCCATGGTCTTCAGCTTATCCTCCAGTGTAGCTATTCGTTGTTCTTGATTCGCTGAACTAGAAGCATCTGGGTCTTCAGTGACAACATAAGCTGTCACTTCTCTAGGTACAGTAGAAGACATTGTCTGTTCAGAACTTTTGCTGTATGCATCATAATCAGAGAAGGAATCATCTTCTGAATAAGAAATCGGGAGATGACCAGAGGGATCTTGGAAAAGATTCCTATGACCGATTGTGTCTCGACTTCGGGATCGGGTGTGTCGAAATACTCCTTCAGAAGATTCTTGGAGTAAATCTAAGTACCGCTGGCTGGGCCTGCGAGGCATGCCGTATTTGGAGCATTTTCTACCCCCAGTGTCTCGAGAAGCCATGTTGACGGAAGCATACAATACTTCGTCTTCGTCTTCTGACATTGGTTCCGAAGTTTTAAAATTCAGACGATCGAAGATAGATTGTTTTGTTGTCTGGCAACAGCACTTGATGACAACCTTGTGATTACAATGGTGTTCAAGTGATTGAACTGGAGGTGTTGAGATATTGTCCTGCTTTTGCTTAAGGTGCTCTCGGAGGTCAGGAACAATAATGGGACGAGAAGAAGTTTGAGGGATACATTCTTTGACAACATTCGGAACATGGTTCCGGTTCTTCAGATGTTTTGCCCCGTGAGTATACAGGGAAGTACTCACTTTGTTAGCATAGATGTCAGGATTTTTCATCCCGAAAGTTTGCCTCTGATGCAGGTTCATCTTCGGCATTGGCTGCTTGCGTTTTGCCGAAGTTGACGTAGACCGAGGTCTATTGAGATAAACCCGTAGATCAGTAAACTCACCCCCAGGGGTTTTTGTCTGAGACACCAGTAATTTTCCCTGCTTTGAGCGGGATATCCGGAGAGTTGGGAGATCTTGGAGGTCCGTTACCGGAGTAGGCAGAATACCTCTTTGATCGGTACATTTCCCTTTGGCAGGGAGAGAAGAATTCTTGTTTGAGAGGGTCTTTGTACTGATCGGTGCCGAGGCACGTTGAGATTGATCTTCCGAGGTAAAAACCAGAGAAGATTAAGAAAAGACCAAAGGACCGTTTTCCTTGTTTTGTGAAGAAGGGTTGGCAAAAGAGCATTTTCCTCTGTTGTCTTCCAAGTCGTGGAACGAAGAAATTTGAGAAAAGACCAACGGGCCTTTTCCTTTGTTCTGGGGAGGGGAAGAAACAGTCAATAGACTACCCCCAGTAGATTGCGCAGGGGTAACGGGGTACTTGGGAAGAGGAGCAGAGTCTTTCCCCTGCTGTGAGAAAAAGGAGGATTAGCCAAAGGGCTATCCCTTTTAGACTGCGCTGGAACAAGAGGGATGGCCACTTGCGCTTGGATTGAGGTAGCAGTAGGCGCCTTGGTCGATTGCGCCTGGAAGGATTTGACAGATGGCCTTTTGGCCACAGAAACTCCAAGAGTTGTAGCTTGTGCAGCAGGAGTTTTGGTTACAGAATGCTTAAGTTGCACTCTGGTTGAAGGGGCAGTTGGTTGTGCAGGAGAAAAAGTTGTAGCAAGTTGCGCCAAGGGGAAAGGGGTCTTGCACTTTGCCAAAGCATCATAGGAAGTGGCTTGCGCTTTGGCAGAAGAGAGATGGAGTTGCGCAAGTGCAGAAGTCGCTACTGGAAGCTTATCAGAGGAAACAGCAGGCTGTGCAGCAGTCTTGGGAGTCCACACTGACCGAACCTTGCTCGTGGTAGAGGTTGCAGTGCAAGGGGTGGTCCTGGAATTGATCATTGTTTCATAGGCAATCTGGTTGACCTTCACAACCAGCGTCTTCTGCGTTTTTCCGATAGACGCCATGTCACATTGAGTTGTCACTTCCTCGTCAGAGAAGAAAGTCGTCGCCAGCAGAGTCGCCATTTTGTTTGCAAAAACAAAAGTCTTTTATTTCACAAATTTTAAAGAATATTACAAGAGTACAATAATTCTAGAAAAGTACAACTATAGGAATCTGACCTGAAGACGATCGCTTTATCCCTTGGACGATGTAAACTTTGAAGACGATAGCCTTTAAAGAATGCAGCAACACTTGGACAAGAACTCCTGATCTCTGATGATAATATGATTTGATCTTCTTAATGAAGGACTTGAAACTCTATTTATAGAGTTCTAAAAATAACTATTTTGTAGTTATTCTGGATTGCGCATGATGAACTGCGCTGTCGACAGACTACGCAGACTGCAAACTACGCTGGCCTATTGGGCAGTTGCTCGATCGTGGGCTAACTGTATTCAGACGCATGGCATTATTTGATTGAAATACGCTTGGTCGTGTACAGACGGTTGCCACATGGCGAGCAATTGATGGCATGTAAGCCACGTAATAAATGTCAGTTATTTGATGAATCGTGCTAACCGAATAGCGCTAGCTTCATACTGCGCTTCCTTCTAGTCAATGGATAGCGCTAGGATTCGGACTTGGTCAAACTGCGCTGAGGTTGGACTGGCAAACTGTGCTAAGGTTGTACAGCTGTTCTCGAGCGCTGTGCTACACAAGAAATGAATGGACTCCTCGTTTTTCGGGCTGTCAGAAGATCTGATCTTTGTCAGGTAATAATGGCGTTGCCACATCAGCGTAGAGCGCTCGGGTGGTAGCGCAGTTCAGCTTGCACGTTTGATTTGTAGCGCAATCTATCTCCAGCACAGTTCATTGAAGGGTGCACAATTGAGACTTCTCTGCCTATTTGATAGATGCAACTTAATTTTTAGGACATACAACATCGTCCTCGGCGATGCGAATAGCCTGGAAAATATCCCCGTACACCTGTTTACTCCAGGCCGTGAGAGCTTTCTTCGTGGATTTGAGTTTGTTGGCCACCCGGATAAGAGGATCGGAGGAGTCTGTACGGATCCACGCATCCGCCATGTTCTTGTACTGGGAGTGTTCGCTCCAGAAGTTAAAGAATCGAAAGGTTTTTTTGATCTGGCTGGAGTTGCTTCTGATTTGAACCAGCAGGGGGGTGTGGTCGAACTCAGTGGCATTAAGATATGTGAGGTTAGAAATGATTTCCATGTTCGACCAGTGGACGTTGATGAGAGCTCTATCGAGGCGGGAGTATTATCGACGGTCGCCTTCCTGCATGTTGTACCAGGTGAAGGCATTTCCGGTGAACTGGAGTTGGAAAAGATGGGTACTGAAGATGAAGTTTTTGAAATCCTGCATGGCCGTCTGGGGAGGTGGACGGCCGCCGATCTTCTCCTCTCTGCAGGTAATAGCATTGAAGTTTCCAATACAAAGCCAAGGGAGGGTGATTAGGTTAAGGTGGATGTCCAGCAGGTCAGACCAGAGTTGCTTACGCTCAGAGATGTCACAAGTGCCGTGAACTACGGACAAAAGGGAGTGCTTCAGAAGCATGGGGTGTTCTATCCAACAGTGAGGGCTTGCCTGGAGTCGTGCAGGACACCTATTTTTACGTCGGCCGTACAAAGGATCCAGATATCGTGACGGCTAGAAATGGCGGAGGAGAAGCCTAACTGCAGTTTAGTAGATTTTATCCTCTTGTTGAGGATTTTAGGTTCTAAGACAATTAAGATATCTATCTTGTGAATCTTCTTGAGGCTGATGAGTCTTCTTGTAGTCGGTTTGTTCGCCAGGTCGTGGACATTCCAGGTGAGGATGTTAAGCATTGGAGTTGTTGGGGAGGGGTTGTTTGGTGCGCTTGGAGGCTGACCTCGTGCACATGGCTTTCGTCTCTTTGGCTACTCTCTTATCTGATTTTTTATTGGTGGTAATGGGTTCTACTTTCTGAGATGTGGTTCTATCCGGGATTTGCTCTTCAGAGGGGAGGAGCATGATTCTTTAGCGCTATTGGATAGTTTTTCTGCAGTCTGAAGGGGGAATCCGGCATCAATGACTTGATGGCCGCGGAGTACCTGCCCTCGGTCCAGGATTGCAAGGGCTTCTGCACGAATGACTTCATTGTCAGGGTGGTCGCCAGAGGGCATTGGATCGGTGATTTGGGGGTCCTGTGGGGGCGGATCGAAAGAACTCGGAGTGAGGTCACAAGGGCGCCCGTTCTTCATGCCCGGACAGAGGAGCTCGGGTGGGTCTTTGTGGACAACAATCTCCAGGGAGGAGTCGGAAGCTTCCATGTCAAGGGCGTTGAACTGGTTAGACAGGTATAGAGCTGGAGGTTTGTAGGGGACCAAGGCATTGTTGGAGGATGTGACATTGCCCGGATTGTCTATAGTGGATTCGAATCTAATGCGGGAGTTTGGGCGTGGAAGCAAGGGAGATTGTGGATGAGGTTGTTGTTTCTTTCCCACGGGAGGTGAGGGATCTTTTCAGGTTGTTTTCTTCTTGAGCTCTGGATGAAGACGAAAATAGTGTTCAATGAGGTAGCCTCGCAAGTGACAGTGTTTGGAATAGATGATGTTGTTGTCATAAACGATTTGTTGGGTGAGCGTCTTGTTCCCAAGCTAGATGAGGATATAGTTGGGGGTCGATTGAAAGGTCGAGCTCCACGCAGATTCTGGTATAGTGCGCTATGGAGAGGTTGCTTGTTTCTTCTGCCGTTGCCACATACGAGCCGAAGGAATTAGCAATTCGCTTAAGCACGACTGGGACAAAGCAAATAAGGGAGAGGTTGGGGAGAGTCACCCAGGCTGAAACCTTCGCTGAGTCTTCTTTGGTGTTGAAGTCCGCGGACCATTTGATAATTTTCATTTGGTGGGAGTCAACCTTGCTAGTTCCCTTGGACCAGACCGTCTTGTGGTCTTGCTCGGATGATAGGTGGAAGAGGATATGTTTGGGGTCTAGGGGGGCCACCCGGTAGGTCGCAGAGAGTCTCCAACCGGCGATGACTTCCTGGACGTGCTAAATCTTCGGGCAACCGGATGAGAATTTGAGGACGAAGGTGTGCGAAAAGGATGCTGTCATTGAGTTCAATTCCATGGCAGAGAATGGCACTGTGGAAATAGAAGATTGCCTCGGATAATCAACTTTGGGGAGGTCTACATCTGGGAACAGTAGGCCTTGCCTGGCTGTCCGATCCAGGCGGAGCTTGTCCAAATATGACGGCACTACGACGAGGGACGGGAAGAGGGTGGGGAAGCCGCGGTGTGCGTACAGCGTAGGGGAGAGGTGGGGGAGGGAGGAGGATGCAGCGGGGAGTATGACAGAGGGGGGGCTCGGCGGCAGACTTGGGGCCAACACAAGAAGGTCGGCGGAGAGGGTGTTACCTGGAGGGGAAGGTTGGATCGTCACAGAGACGGACGCCACTACGGAGGGGGTGGCGCAAGAGGCAATAGAGCGCGTGCCTACAGGACAAGAGGCCTCGATCGGGACAAAAACAACTCCAGGGTGGAGTGTCGAGGGGGGTATACGCCCCCGACAGCAGAAGGAGACACCCCTGAAGAGAGGGCGGCAAGGAGGCATGCGCTCGAGGGGTGGGGAGCAAATGGGCCCACACCAGGGTGGGCCGCAAAAGAGGACTTACGTCTCGAGCAGCGGGGGGCTCAGGAAGGGGCTGGGGACCCCGAATGGAAGGCGCGCAACGGCACATGCGCGCACGGAAGGTGGGAGAGCATAAAGGGGAGAGAGCTTGGGAGCCCATGCGCCCCCAGCGGAGGGCGCATAAGCGAAAGGGGGGGCACGGAGCCACCTAAGAGCAGTATCGCACGGTAGAGCATGTGCCCTCAGGAGGAGGCAGCGTAAGGAGAGGAGCGTGTTCGGGATCACATGTGTCCACGGATGGAGGGGCGTATAGGGGGGAGGGTGCATAGGCAGGGTGTCACTTGCGCCACGGGATCATATGTGCCCCCAGCGGAGGGCGCATAAGCGAAGGGGGGGCACGAAGCCACTGAAGAGTAGTATCGCACGGCGGAGTATGTGCTCTCAGGAGGAGACATCGCATGGAGAGGAGAGTGCTCGGGATCACATGCGCCCACTGACGGGGGGCGTATAGGCAGGGTATGCGCCCGAGGGGCGCAGAGCCACTGAGGCAGTGGGCCCTGACAGCGAGCGAGAAACAGCTGAGCTCGAGGAGACTGGGCGGAAAAGCACCCCTCCGAGGAGTAGTTCGGGCCATTCGAAATTTGAAAGAGGTCGGCAAGAGGGGTGGGGACAGGAGTCGCCCGACGACGAGGGAGGCGGAGGAGGCCAGCGTTCGCTGCGGAGGAGGATCGCACACGGGGCTCGGCCGCGGTCGGAGACGAGGGAGGAGGCTCCGACCAACGACGAACGCGGAGGGGAAGGGGAAAATGGGAAGGAGGGAGTGGGCGGAGACCAAAAGGGAGGGTACGAGGGCTGGGGGGGCACGGGAGGCCGAGGGCGGCGGCGTCCCGAGGACGGCGAAGAGATCTGGGGGGAGGGACATGAGGAGAGGGGTGGGGAGGAGATGATGAGGACGAGAATGAGGGGAAGGAGGGAAGCTGGCCGCCGGAGAGGAGCTCCGGCCGCCAAACTAGCCGGGGGGGGGGGTCCCGCGAGAACGCACCTGAAAGGGGGGGGGAAGGGGGAAAGCATCCTGCTCTTTTAAATAATATATATATATATATATATATATATATATATATATATATATATATATATATTTCAAACCAGTAATTTTATTGATAAATGAGGAATTACAGGTTACAAAATAGAGAGCTATCCAACTCCAATAAGATGCCATGACGAAGGGATGGACGGATTGTGTTCGCAGCGCCTCAAAGCTTTTCCAATCTGTCTCCGAATCTCAACTAGCAGCTGTGTAACCGAATATGAGTACTCCTCGTATCGCCATTTGTTTCTGTTCTTCCAAGTCACCCAGCACATAGCAGGCACCACAATTTCCTTTAGATGAATGTTGGGTCTCCTCCACCACTCATCAAGATAGTTGAAGAGATCCAACCTCCTATGCTTGACCTGGAGATCGGTTTGGAGTTGACGCCAGACTTGGACAGCTAAGTCACCTTCTCCGAAGACATGTTTTGTTGTCTCCGCATTAGGGCTAGAGCAACAATGGCATTTCGACACTAAATAGAAACCCAATAATTGAATATTATCATCCGTGGGCAATTTGTTGTTCAGTATCCGCCATAGTAAGATGGACCACTTGTAAGGTATACAAGAGCTCCATATGTGCTTGAATTGAGGCCTGATAGTGAAGGGGATTTGAGTAACCTTCCAAGCAGATGCTACAGAGAACTTCCCTGATGATGCAGCCAACCAAGCCCAGTCTCCCGACGCCATACAAGTAATATGATGATTAGCCATATCCCGCCCTTGCAACATCCTACGCCATACATGAGAACACTTTTGTGGAGCTCCAGCTAAGTCCAAATCTTGAAATTTACAATACCTAGCTTTGATGAATCGCTGCCATAAGCCATCCCAAGTTTTCAATTTCTACCACAATTTGACTGTGAATGCCTGCATCATTTCTTGCAAAGTTCTAATACCCAAGCCAACTTCATCGATCGGACGTGCCATCGAGCTCCAACTTGCCCAAATGTGTTTTTGTAATCCATCATTTGTACCCCAAAAGAAACGAACAAACATATTCTCCAACCTGTTAAGCACAGTCTTCGGAGGATTGCAAGCCGCTATCGTATACATTGGGATAGAGAGCAAAACTGATTTCAATAGTGTTAATTTACCTCCATACGAGAGAATTTTTTGTTGCCAACCTTCCTGGCGCCCTATAATCTGTGCAACCAGATCATCATATAACTGGGTTGTTCGAACTCCAACTGCCATTGGGAAGCCCAGATAGGTAAATGGAGGCTGTTTGATTTCAAAGCCAGTGATTGCATGAAGCTCGTCCTTTCTTTCAAATGATGGTAGTATATAGATAGAGGACTTAGAGACATTGATGCTCTGTCCTGACACTCGCTCATATCTCTTCAGCACCCCATGCAAGAGATGAACCGAGCGTACATCCCCCGCTGAAAAGAGCAGTACATCATCTGCAAATGCCAAATGGGTAATAGCAGGACAACCACTAGGAGCATAGTAATGTTTGAAAGATGCATTGTCCAGAGTTTTATTGAGGTTTCTGGATAAGACTTCTGCAGCAATAATAAATAACACCGGCGAGAGCGGATCAACCTGCCGAACTCCTCGAAAAGCTTTGAAAAAGCCTGAAGAAATCCCATTAATAATAGTGGAATACCAGACATTGTTCATTAAATGAAACACCATGCTAATCCAACCTTCAGTAAAACCAAACTTCCGTATGACCTTCATCAGAAAAGTCCAGTCTACTCGATCATACGCCTTGGCCATGTCAAGCTTAATTGCAATATTTCCTCCTCTATTATTGTTGTTCATCAGGCTAAGCAATTCTTGAGCTAATAGAATATTGTCAACTATCTCTCTTCCCCTAACAAAACTGCTTTGTTCGGGAGAAATAATCCGAGGAAGTATAGGTGCAAGACGTAATACCAACAACTTGGAAATAACTTTGTTTAAAACAGTACATAAACTGATAGGACGAAAGTCAGTCATGTACCTGGGGTTGTTATGCTTGGGAATCAGAACCAAAGATGTGCTTGTGATAGCCTTTGGCAAATCGAAATCTGCCATGAATAAGGATATGGCTGCCAACATATCATCTGCTATGATCTGCCAACACGTCATGAATAAAGCAACTGTAAACCCATCAGGCCCCCCTCCCCCGCACTGTTGACATCCATACTTTTAATAGTATGAAAAATTTCGCCTCTTGTAGGCTCGGCAATAAGAGCAGCATTATCATCCTCAGAAATAAGGCAAGGAACAGCCTCCAGCAAATCAGCATCGTCTTCAGTTCGAATGCTTTTGTATTGGGCTTCATAGTAGGTATTAGCCACATACTAAATCTCCTGTAAATCAGTTTTGGAGCAGCCTTCATCATCAATGATGTGGTGAATGTGCAATTTCTGCTGCTTACTATTGACACATTCATGAAAGTACTTTGTATTCCGATCACCATCTAAATCCCAATGAAGACGCGCCTTCTGTTTCCAATATGAATCAACATATGAATGCCGCTGCTTCAACACTGCAGTAGATCTATCCAGGGCCATCCTATTATCACACGAACGATCAGTTTCAAAGGCCAATTCACCAGCTAACACTTGATCCTCCGCAGCTTTAACCTCTTGAAATATATCACCAAACTTGTTACGGCTCCACTTTGAGAGAGCTGTTCTACATGCTGCTAGACGAGCACAAATTTGAACAAGGCTATTAGGATGATCAGTTGAGTTCCAAGCCTCCTCCACCAGCTGCATAAATCCCTCATGTTTAGTCCAGAAATCAAGGAACCTAAATGGTCGTCTTCCTCCATCCTTCCTAGCCAATAATTTGATCATTAAAGGGGTATGATCTGATTCAGCCCTGTTCAAGTGTTCCTCCTTCGACAACGGAGCAAGGTTAAAGAAATCCTGAGTAACCAGCATTCTATCCAATCTCGATCCTCTCCTCTCCCCGAACTTGGATCGAAACCAAGTGAATCTACTCCCAATGATAGGAAGTTCACTAAGGCCAGCAGATAATTGAAAGTTTTGAAACTCATGAATGGAGATCGGGCAAGGTAAGCGACCACCAACTTTCTCATCAGCACGAGCAATGGCATTAAAATCTCCTCCAACTGTCCATGGGATATTGTAAATAGAACGTAAGTGTAGGAGCCTATCCCACATGTTCCTACGTTCCTCTTTCTTGTTATGACCATGCACAAAGGAGAATATGACGTCAGACATGAATTCATTTCTAAAGCCGATGGTGACGGCTTGATCAAAAGAATCCAACAAAGAGATAGTACACCATGACTTGGCCAGTACCCAAATATTGCCCTTGTCATTAGCAAAGATCTTGTCAAAGCCAAGCTTAAGTTGATAATGAAGCAGCTTTGATTGGTCCACTTTAGGTTCCAAAATGGCCAACAGCTGAACTTTATTCCCCCGACAAACATTACGAAGTCTTTTAAGAGCCATCTTGCTAGCAACCCTACGAATGTTCCAACACAATATGTTCAACATTAATGGGGATTGAGGGTTTACCAGACTTTGTGTGTGCAGAAACGGAGTGGAGGACCCTATCAGTTGGCTCCATTGCTCGCTTCTTGCGCTCAGGTTTGCCGGCTGCAGTCGCCACTTCAACCACTTCTTCTTCGACCGTATCAGCCCAGTTCCGCACTTTACCTTCCTCTTCACTTCCTTTTTCATCACCCTCACCAGCCAACTCTGCAGTATCCTGCTCTGGAGGATCAGTATAGGGAGAGGCTTGATCAGCCGGGTCTTGAGCATCATTACTAGCCAAAGCTTGATCAGTAGTGGCTTCTGTCCCATCATCAGGATGATTGGACACTCCTTCAGTAACCGGCATTTCCTGATCCTTTTCTAAAATCTGATGGACAATACCCGGAGATCGGAGTGGAGGCTGGTCTGAGCTGACATTCCTCGATGGCTGGGCCGCATCTTCACTCTGAAGAATGTGCGTAATCTCAGGCACTGAAGGATGTGCACTAGTAGACGCCAGAGTTTCCTTTTGGAGAGGATCTTTCCCTTTGTCTTTGTGTTTTAATTTGTATGAACCAATTAAATGTCCTTGATGGCGGCAATGAGAACAATAAAGAGGAGTTGACTCGTACTCTATTAACTGCCAGAATCCACCACTAGGCAAGTTGATACGAAGTCGATGTTGAATAGGTTTTGACGCGTCAACCTCCACGAATATACGAGCCATGCTCGGCCGAGATAATTCTGACGTAGCCTTGTCAATCTTGAGGGGGTACCAAATGCTGCTGCGACGGCAAATAGCGCATCCTTCGCATAGAGATGGTGAGGAAGATTTGGTAATGTAACCCACACTGGTATCTTAGGTGATTCCTGAGATGGATTAAAATTAGGATCCCACTTGAAAATCCTCATAGGAGTCCTAGAAATGTACCACAGATCTTTTGAATGAAGTCAAAGAAAATCGACTTCACTAGATGGTCTGATAAGGATGTGTTTTCATCTATAACACCTGCCGAGATAGGGCCTACGAATTCAAATCCAGTGAACGCCTTCCTGATCAAGTCGATCGGAGGCCTATTATGCGAGAACTTTCCAATCAAAGCATATTTGAAAGGATCCACCAAGATAGATTCTTCTTCCTCCGAAAAGGAGATTGAAGGAGAGCCTTTAAAAGTAGTGATCGTGCGCAGCGCAATGACTGGACCTGCCTGAGCCGATCCCTTCACTGCCTCCGCGAAGGACTTAGCCGCCATAACCCTAGGAGAACAAACACGGGGGAAGCCACCAACCAACTGGTTTGGCGGCCTAGAGGGAACCCCGGCCCGGCCAGAGGCCACGCCGGTATTGGTGGAGAAGGTAGATGCTAGGGTTTACAGAGGCGGCAGCTATATATATATATATATATATATATATATATATATATATATATGCGATCCATTAATCCTTTAAATAATAACAAAAATTCTAAAAATTCAAAAATCTTTCGATCAGATAACAAATTCTAATTATATATTCAATATTCAAATTATCTTTAAACTATGTACATGATATTATCTAACTAGGCACATATCCAAAATTCTAAAAACATATCTATAACAATTCCAAACTAAAATATATTCATATCATATTAAAAAAATATTTTAATATAATTTAAATTTTTATCTAAATTTTCAACAGTAACATTGATTTTTTTTGTACGTGCAACACACGTGAACATGACTAGACGACGATTTAAAGTAGCTCTCGAGGTTTTCTAGCCCGAAAATCAGGGTGCAATTCGGGTTGTTTCTAGTAAATACTTAATTAAGAGAACACAAATCATCGGATATTCAATTATGATAGTACGGAAAAAGTCTTCGATGTGAGGCTTCATTGATTGAGAAGGGGCAGTTCACCTAGTTGGTCAGGGTGACATATTGGCTTCGTCGCTTGAGAAGCATTGTAACGAGGCTTTGCCGATTGAGAAGGGGTAACTAAGAGCTATAAATATTCGTGAGTATCGGTTATGAGGCTTCGGTGATTAAGAAGCCAATAAGCCTACCATTAGTGACAAAGATTTTATTGCGAGGCTTCGCTGATTGAGAAGGGGATTGTGTGAGGCTTCGCTGATTGAGAAGTCAAAAAGCACCTACTTTCGTAATAAAGTAGTAGCTGTAGCGAGCACGCTCACGCGCACGCGCACGCGCGCGCGCGCGCGCGCGCACACACACACACACTATATATATATATATTGAAGCAATTGGTAATTGTGGCGAACTCGCCTCCTTTGGGGGGTCGAACTCCGATCACTTGGGCCGCAGCATCTCTCTTAACTACTAGGCTAGAGGTAATTTATAAATATTATATATATATATATATATATATTATATATATATATAAATATTATATAAATATTATGTAATATTTATATTATATATATATATATATATATATATATATATATATAAAATATATATATATATATATATATATATATATATATTCTTTAAACCCTCCCTATTTTATTCATTCAAGGCGCAAAATGCCGTAGCCTTTACAAGTAAGCGCAAAAAGCGGAAGACCAAAAAGGAAGAGGGGAGACTCTCCAAGCAAAAAGATCAGGAGGCCAAAAGGTCCCAGAACTGCTGTCGGCCAAGGTTGCAATTATGTTTGATCTTGAGACTCTGGCGGATGGCCTCGCGAGTGAGCTGCTCGACCGAAAATAGGTGACCTTCGTATCTAGCTTTGTTGCGGTTCTTCTATAAGACCCACGTGATGGAGGCTGCAACGATCTGGTGGCAATGAGACGCGTTGGCCCAGATGGCCAGAAGATCGTTGAATCTTCCACCGGCCATTACCATGCCGCAGCGATGGGATAGGGGCGACCAGACGTTAGCCGAAGAATTGTCGTGGCGGAGTATGTGGTCTTTTATTTTCTATTGTTTATCGGCACAGCAGTGACAAGCTGATGCTAAGCTGAAACCGATGGTAGTAAGGATGTCGTCAGTGGGGAGTTTCTTGCGCACCGATCTCCACACCAGAAATAACCATTTCTTAGGAATGCAGGGGTGCCAAAAAGGACCCAAGATTGGAGCTGGAGGCCCGTGATCGCGAACGATTCTTCTGGCGGATACAACTGTGAATACGCTGTTGGGGGTCTCTGACCATGAGAGCGCGTCATCATCCGTGCCTATCTTCAGGCCGGAGTTTTGGAGGGTGTTGGCGGCCTCTTCTCCGATCCAGTCCCAGATTCTGTACCAATTCCAGTTGCCAGCATTGTCCCATAATTCTCTGATCTTGCTGGTGGTCGGGGCGGCCAGGGGGGCGTGGGATAAGATCTGCTTCCAACCACCTTTCAAGAAATAGTGCTGATTCACCAGCGCCCAGCTGAAGGCGAATCTTTGGTTCGACAAGGTAGCGACCGTGTAGAATGCGTCTCCAAGCCGTCGAGGATTTACTGTTGCTAATAGCACTATCCGGGTGGATGTGTTTGAAATACCTGGCCTTCATAAAGCGCGCCCAGAGAGTACGGCTCACGCGAAGCTTCCACCACAGTTTTATGGTGAAAGCGTCCATAATGTGGTACAGTCAGACGAATCCTAGGCCCCCCTCATCAGTAGGCTTGGCCATTGAGCCCCAGCTGGCCCAGTGGTGTTTGTCTTTGGAATCATTTTGTCCCCATATGAAGTTGGCGAATAGATTCTCGATGGAGAAGAGGACCTTCTTCGGGGGGGAGCAAGCTGCGAGGGTGTAAATAGGGATGGAGGAGAGCACATGGTTAATCAGTACTATTTTGCCGCCTGGCGATAAGGTTGCGTTATGCCAACCATTAAGTTTTTTCCTGATTTTGTCAATAATTCCTTCGAAAATGCCCGTGCTAGATTTGTCGTAGACCAACGGGCATCTGAGATAGGAGAAAGGAGGATAAGCAACAGAGAAGGAGGTGATGTTGGTAAGAGTGGAGGTGTGCTCCCTGTTAGCGTTGTGGTGGACATATATGACACTTTTCTGGGATTGACTCGTTGGCCAGAGCAGCGAGCGTATCTTTGGAGCATGTTGTGCCCTACCTATACTGACCCAACATCACCGGAGGAGAAGATGAGAATATCATCGACGTAGGCCAGGTGAGTGATGATCGGGCACCCGCTGACCGTATAGAAATGCTTGAAGTGTGGGGTCCTCGGCAACTTGTTTAGGTTTCTGCTCAGGGCTTCCGCGGCGATGATGAAAATAGATGATGAAAGCGGGTCTCCTTGTCTGACTCCCCGACTGGATTTGAAGAAGCCGTCCGCTTGCCCGTTGATCACCGTGGAGAACCACGAGTTGTTGATCGATCGCCAAACAACACTGATCCAGGTTTTCGAGAAACCAAATGCTCTTAGGACCCAGATCATGAACTTCCTATCGAGCCTGTCATAAGCCTTCTCCTTGTCCAATTTGATAGAGATGTTCCCAGCTCTGGATGATAATTTCATGCAAGTAATTATTTCTTATGCTAGCATAATGTTGTCTTAGATATTTCTGCCCCGAACAAAGCTGCTCTATTCCTCTGATATGATTTTGGGAAGGAGAACGGTCATGCGTGTGGCGATGATCTTAGAAATAATTTTGTTGGTGAAGGTACATAAACTGATGGGTCTGAAGTCTCGGAAGGTCTCCGGATTCTCCTGCTTAGAAATAAGTATCAAATTAGTACAGAAAATTGATCTAGGGTACCTGGCTCCTTGGAAAATGGTGGTCTCCACTTTGTGTTTGTCTGTCTTGATGATGTCCCAACACGTGCGAAAGAATACGCTGTTGAATCCGTCCGGACCGAAGGTGATATAGGCATTAAGCACCTAAACTACTTCTTTCACCTCCTGCTCAGAGGGGGGTGCTCCAGGTTAGTTTTGTCCATGTCGATGATGAGGAAGGGGATCTCTGCCAGGAAATCCGGGTCCCTCATGACAGTTTTTTTAGAGAACAGATGCGAGTAGAATTTTTTCTCCGCCTTTTGGATACCATGTTGGTCCTTGATAATAGTCCCGGTGACATCGACAATCTGATGTATGTTGAGCTTCTGTCTGTGACCTTTGACGCAGGCGTGGAAGTAACCGGTGTTTTTGTCCCCCTCACTGTCCCATTTGAGTCTGGCTTTTTGTTTCCAGAACTCAGTTTTGACTTTTAAGCAGAATTTGAGGATGGCTTTGGATAGGTTGAGGGCCGATCGAGTCGCTTGGGAGTTGTCTGTCAAAAATAGGGCTTCCGTACGGGTCACGTCTTCTTCGACAGTGTGAACTGCTTAGAAAATGTCTCCGAAAGCCTGCTTGCTCCATGTAGTATGTGCTTTTCTAGTAGCCTTGAGTTTGTTGGCCACACGGATGACGGGGTCGAGGGAGTCATTCCTGGACCAAGCGTCCGCCACGATCCTCTAGAATTGAGGGTGGTGGCACCAGAAGTCCTGGAAGCAGAAGCTTCTCTTGATCTGGTTTAAGTTGCGATTGATTTCGATGAGGAGGGGGACGTGATCGGACTCGGTGGCGTTGAGGTGGGCGAGGTTAGACGTGATGCCCATGTCATTCTATTGAGCATTGATGAGGGCTCGGTCGAGACGAGAGTATTGTCTACGGGTACCTTCCTGCATGTTATACCAGGTGAAAGCGTTGCCAATAAACTGAAGGGGAGTTAGGTGAGCGTTGAAAATAAAGTTGTTGAAGTCTTGCATGGCCGTCGGGGTGAAGGCCTTCGTCCCGTTTTCTCCTCTCTCCTAGTGATGGCGTTGAAGTCTCCAACACAAAGCCAGGGAGGGTAGGAGGTGTTGGAGATAGTGTCCTGGAGGTCAATCCTGAACTGTTTGCGCTCGTTGATGTCGCAGCTACCATGGACAGCATAGAGAAGGACGCGATTCGGAAGGGTGGGGTTCTCCATCCAGCACGAGAGAGCCTGCGTGGTATCGAGAACGACACTGATATTTACATCAGAGAAGTACAGGAGCAAGATGTCATGTCTTCCTGCAATAGCGGAGTAGAAATCCAGCAGCAGCTGAATCGATTTGAGTCTGTTAGGAGGATTTTGGGTTCTAGGATGATTAGGATGTCGATTTTGTGAGTTTTCTTGAGGCTAATAAGTCTCCTCAAGGTGGGTTTGTTTGGTTTCGCGGCCGACCTGGTATATAATATATATATATATATATATATACTCTAGCCTAGTGGTAGTGGTGAGGCATGCGGCCCGAGTGGTCAGGAGATCGATTCCAGGTGGGAGCGTTCGCCACAATTACCTTCTTTCAAAATATATATATATATATATATATATATATATATATATATATATATATATATATATATATATATATATATATATATATATATAAGCAATGGAAAAAAATAAGCAATGGTAATTGTGGCGAACTCGCCTCCACTTGGGCTTGAACTCCGACCACTTGGGCTACATTTATCTCACTTAACCATTAGGTAGAGGTCATTTGCATATATATATATATATATATATATATATATATATATATATATATATATATATATATACTCTAGCCTAATGGTAGTGGTGAGGCATGCGGCCCGAGTGGTCAGGAGATCGATTCCCTGTGGGAGCGTTCGCCACATTTACCTTCTTTCAATATATATATATTTTTTTTTTCTTTCAATATATATATATATATATATATATATATATATATATATATATATATATATATAAAATATATATATATATATATATTTTATATATATATATATATATATATATATATATATATATATATATATATATATATATATATATATAAAATATATATATATATATATTTTATATATATATATATATATATATATATATATATATATATATATATATATATATTTATTTATTTATATATAATATAAATAAATAAATATATATATATATATATATATATATATATATATATATATATATAAATATTTTTTTATATTTTTATATAAAAATATAAATATATATATATATATATATATATATATATATATATATATATATATATATATATATATATATATATATATATATATATAGCAAATAACCTCTAGCCTAGTGGTTAAATGAAATGCATGTGGCCCGAGTGGTCAGGAGTTCGAATCCCAGTGGGAGTGATTCCAGAAACAATTTACTTGGTTCCAATATATATATATATATATATATATATATATATATATATATATATATATATATATATATATATATAGATATATATATATATATAGATATATATATATTTTATATATTTTTATATAAAAATATAAAAATATATATATATATATATATATATATATATATATATATATATATATATATATATATATATATAGATAGATATATAGCAAATAACCTCTAGCCTAGTGGTTAAATGAAATGCATGTGGCCCGAGTGGTCAGGAGTTCGAATCCCAGTGGGAGTGATTCCAGAAACAATTTACTTGGTTCCAATATATATATATATATATATATATATATATATATATATATATATATATATAAATATATATATATATATATATATATATATATATATATATATATATATATATATATATATATATTACAGGGTTGCCCCGCTGGACCCCAAGCATATGTTCCTCCACCTCTCCTCCGACCCCGACAACACCAAAGTTTGGGCCAAAGGCACCACAACCATCGACGCTCACAGCGTTAAGATCGTCAAATGGTCTCCCATCTTCAACCCCAATGTCGACTCGACAACTATTTCGACGTGGATCACCCTCCCCAACCTCCCACTTGTATGCTTCGCCCCCGCTGCTCTTAAGAGAATCGCCAGCTCCTTCGGGTCGCTTGTGGCCGTTGCTGAAGAAACCCGCAATCTCTCCAAACGTAACTTCGCCAAGATATGCGTGAAACTCGACCTGGCTACAGACCCTTCCACCCAAATTGAGATCGAACTCGAAAGCCAGGCACATACACAGTCGCTGCTGGCGTATGACAACAACATTTTTTCTACAAACACTGTTAGATCCGGGGCCACCTCACCCGGCTGTGCTTCAGGGCACATCCGGAGCTTAAGAAAAAATCCTCCCGCAAGGCGTAATCCACGAAGGAGACTCTAATCACACCGTCTGCCTCGATTCCCCCTACCAAACTTATATTCCCACTTTGAAGACAGCGACGACACTCCTAGCCCCCGCTCCCACCCTCCCTCAAACGACGTTATCGTCCTACAAGAGACATCGGCCATCCTCCTTAGCAACCAATTTGACATCCTCACCGCATCCCCTCTAGTCGACATCCTGGAGAGCCCTCATCATGGCATGGTCACTCCCGTAGAGCGCGAGAAGACCAATGCAGAGCACCCACCCACCGTTGCATCTTCAGTAAGAGGAGAGATAGCCCAGCTGCCATGGTCCTCCAACCAGCCCTCGCCAGCATTGCAGAGTCTCCTCTCATCACCGGTAGTGCCTCTGAGGCTGACCCGGCCAGCCTTAGCCTCGTCTTAGCAGACAGGCTTCAACAAGCTCAGGAAGCCGGATTCCTAGATTCCAGTAACCCCCTCTGTGTGCTGACTGATTTCGAAGAAGCTAATGCCACCCAGCTAGAAGAACCAGGTACCAAAGCAAATGGACCGTCTGAGGCGACGGTCGTCTCCACTTCAGCGACCTCGAGAGCTCCCAAAATCCCCCACAACAAAAAGAAAAAAACATAATCAAGAGACCATGCCCATGACCTCGAGGTCTACCGCGAAGCTCAACAACCACCCCCTCGCACCCAACCCAATGCTTAACATCCTCTCGTAGAACGTTCGAGGGCTGGCCAATAAACCTACCTTGAGCAAATTAATTAGCCTCAAGAAAATCTACTGAATCGACATCTTAGTTATCATCGAACACAAAATTCCTCACAGAAAACTCAAATCCATCCAGCTGTAACTCGGCTTCCTAGCCGCTGTCGCCGGATGCAATGACATCTGGATCCTCTTCGCTTCCGGATACAAATTCGGTACCAATCATGATTCGAAATAGGCTATCTCCTGCTGGGTACAGCACCCCACTCTCCGGTCCAGAACCCTCCTCTCCACCGTCCACGGCAGTTGTGACATCACCGAGCGCAGGCTGCTCTGGACAACACTGTCGGACACCCATCTTCCCCTCAACAACCTGCCGTGGCTATGCTTTGACGACTTTAATGCTCTCGCGAGCAGGAATGAGAAGTTCGGGGAAAGTCCTCCCCCCAGCAGGCCATGAATGACTTCAACACCTTTATCTTCAACGTTCACTTGTCCCCACTCCCTTCTCCGGTAACGCTTTCACTTGGTGTAACATACAGGATGGCGCCCGTAGACAATACTCATGTCTCGATCGAGCGCTGTTCGACAACCGTTGGTCAGACATGGGTCTCATCTCTAATCTCTCCAACCTTAACTCCACAGAATCGGACCATTCTCCTCTCCTAATCAAGATCAGCAGCAATTCCAACCTGATCAAGAAACCTTTTCGATTCCTAGATTTTTGGAGCCACTACCCTCAATTCCGAAATGTCATGGTTTCCGTCTGGAGATCGACGAGTAATCCCAACCCCCTCGCTCGAGTGGCAGCCAAACTCAAAGCTACTAGGATAGCACTTTCGACTTAGAGCAGAAGCGCTTTCGACAACATTTTCCAGGCGATCAAGACGACGAAGGATGACACCACCCGGGCTGAGAACATGTTCGCCTCGAACGGTTCTTCGGAGAATCTCACGACGCTCAACCTCACCAGAGACCTCCTCAAATCCCGGTTGAAAGTCAAGACTGAATTCTGGAAGCAGAAAGCCAAACTCACCTGGGACGCCGATGGGGATAGGAACTCCAGCACCTTCCACTCTTGTGTCAAAGGTCGTAGGCAACAGCTTGACCTGCACCAAATCTCCGACGACAACGACATCTTACTCAAAGACCAGAGGAGTAATCACACGGCTGCCGCTGATTTCTACACAAAATTATTCTCCAAAGAGGTCATCGTTAAGGATGAGAAATTCCTGGCCAAGATCCCTAATATGATCAACGAGATAGAGAGAACGAACAGCTGCTGACCCCCCCTCCGCGGAGGAAGTCAAGTGCGCAGTCTTGACCCTCGATGAACACAGTGCTTCCGGTCCCGATGGTTTCTCCGGTTTCTTCAGATCTTACTGGGATATTATTGTACCCGACTTCCACGAGGCTGCAGTCGCCTTTTTTTAAGGCACGAGATACCCCAATTCCATCTCCTGCGCTAACCTAATCCTCATCCCCAAAAAGATAACTCGAAGACCTTTAAAGACTTCTGACCCATCAGCTTGTGTACCTTCACCAATAAAATTATCTCGAAGATCATCGCTATCCGCATGGCCGCTCTCCTCTCCAAGATAATTTTAAAGAGCAAAGCAATTTTGTTCCGGGCCGGAACATCACTGACAACATCCTCCTTGCGCAGGAAATGATTACTTGCATGAAATTCCCATCTAGGGATGGGAATGTCGACATCAAACTTGACATGGATAAGGCTTATGATCATCTAGACTGGCAGTTCATGATCTGGGTCTTCAGGGCCTTTGGCTTCTCCAAAATTTGGATTGATGTCATCTTCAGATCCATAAGCAACTCCTGGTTCTCCACTATCATCAATGTGCAAGCCGATGGCTTCTTTAAATCCAGTTGGGGGGGTCAGACAGGGTGACATGCTATCCTCCACCATCTTTATTATTGCTGCCAAGGCGCTCAATAGAAACCTCAACAGCCTGGCTAACACTCTCAGATTCTACCACTTTCATACCACCACTGGATGCTCCTTAATCACTCATCTCGCCTAAGCTGATGACATCCTCATCTTCTCATCAGGCGACATCGGGTCGGTCGAGGTGGTCCACAGAACGCTAGAAAAATACACCAGATGCTCGGGCCAGCGAGTTAACCCCAACAAAAGCGTCATCTACACCCACCACAAAGCCGACATGAACCACTCGATAATTCTCCCCAACCTGACCTTCTTCTCCACCGTGTACCCGTCGTTCTCTTACTTAGGTTTCCCGCTGGTGTACGGTAAAGCGAATTCTGGCATCTTCGATGATCTGGTGAGCAAAATCAAAAAAAAAATCAAAGTTTGGCATAACGCGACCCTCTCTCTAGGTGGAAAGACGATTCTAATCAAGCATGTCCTCTCCTCCATCTCCATCTACACCCTAGCGGTCTGCCCACCACCTAAAAAGGTTTTATTCTTATTAGAATCCCTCTTCTCCAACTTCTTCTTGGGCCACAACGATGGGTAGGACAAGCACCACTGGGCCAACTGGGACACCATGGCCAGACCTACGGATGAGGGCGAGCTGGATTTCAGCAGACTAGCGAATATCGTGGACGCCTGCTCTATAAAGTTGTGGTGGAATCTCCGCAGAGATAACTTGATCTAGACCCGCTTTATGAAGGCCAGATACTTCAGATACTCCCACCCCACGATTGCGGTCGCTAACAATAGATCTTCAACATCCTGGCGATGCATCCTGCACAGACGTCACCTCGTCGAACCCCTGATCCGCCTGTAGCATGGCAACGGTAGTTCATCGCCGTGCCACGAACGTTGGCTCGGAGAGGTCGTCTTCTAGTAAACTCTGAACACCCCTCCGAATTGTACGATCCACGACTTATGGGACATCGACTCTAGTTAGAGGTGGGACAGGGTCAGAGATTGGCTCGGACCAGAGGTCGTAGTCTGTCTTGCAGCCGCAGATATACAGCTCTCTGACCACCTCGATGTATGGAAGTGGTCCCCCAAGTTTGATAGTATGTTCACGCAGGCTTCGGCCAGGACTGTGGTGAGAGGCATCGGAGTGCCGTCCCCTATTATCGCACCATTTTGGAAGTCATGTATCCCCATCAAATGGTCAATTCTGCTCTGGAGAGCGCAACACAAGAAGCTTCCAACTGACGATTCCCTCACCTCTATCGGATTCAGCCTGGCATCGAAATGCCAATGTTGCATTTCCTACCGATCAGAAACAACCGAGCACGTCCTGCTCTCCGATGACCTCGCCGCTCTGCTGTGGACCACCCTCTCTTTGTATTATAGGAATGATCTTCAGGCCGAGGATTCAACGATCTCCTCGCCAGCTGGGATGACTCCATCGGGCATCAGATCATTGCAGCCGCTGGCATCTGGGTCCTCTGGAAGAATCGGAACAAATTCAGATACGAAGGATGCCAATACAATCCCAACCAGCTTATCAGGGAGACCCTTCGACAAATTCACAAAATTGGCAGGCGTTGCTCCCACATCACGAACTTCCTCCGGACGGCACTGACCTAACCACGGGCTCGGGCCAGTGAGCGGTATTTAGCGGCTGGCCTCTTTTTGTTGTCTGTTTTCTTTTCACCCAAGATGCGCTTACTTGTATAGGCTTCGGCATTTTGCGTCGGATACATCAATAAAGTTCGAGTTCCAATATATATATATATTCGATTCCCGGTGGGAGCGTTCACCACAATTACCTACTCAATCATTCAATCTTCATCTTCTCTATCTCTTTTTAAGCCTTCAATCTACTTTAAAGAGCCAAAATCTTCAAATCTCCAAGTCAACTCCTATTCTTATAGTGCCGGTGGTTTTTAATTAGGCGTATTCGAGTTGTACAAGCTTGGCGTATAGAAGCTTTACTCAGAAAGGTGTTGTTGAATTTTGATCGTGGGCTTCAAATAAAAATATGACGGTGCTGAAGTTGGCGTGTCCTTCGGAGTAAAGCACACGGTGTAATCTCTATTCAAAATAGTGGATTATAGCGAGCAAGAGTTCTTGCGAACTGGACTAGTCCTCTCAAAGGGAAACTAGTATAAACCTTGGTGTTTGTGTATTACTTTCTTGCCTCCACTTACTTATTATTTTACTTCATTGCATTTAAGTTTACTTATATATTTGCTTCACCTACTTAGTTTTTAAATTGGTAAATATTTTCCATTGTACTTTATTCACCCCCTCTAGAGGTGCCATCGATCCTACAATTGGTATTAGAGCATAGTTTATCTCTAGTCGGATTAAAATTCCTTGAGATATGGCATCCCTATATCCAAGCAATGGTGAAGGTTAATCAACAAATAGGCCACCCTATTTGATAGCACAAACTACATATACTGGAAGACAAGTATGAGCTTTTACCTCAAGTCTCTTGATTTTGATTTATGGTTGATTGTCATGAATGGTTATAAGAAACCACTACCTATTATGGTAGAGGGTGTTCTAGTTGAAAACCATTTGATAGATATACCGATAAAAAAAAACAAGCTAGCCTTGATGCAAAAGCCATCAATGCTCTATTTTGTGCTATAGATAGAACTGAGTTTAACAGAGTTTCAACATGTGTCATGTCTCACGGGGTTTGGAAACTTCTTGAGGTTACTCATGAAGGCGATCACAAGTGAAGGAGTCCAAAATCTCATGACTAACACAAGAGTATGAGGCATTCAAAATAAAGTCTAATGAGACTATTACAAACATGTTTACTCGGTTTCTAGATATTGTTAATCCTCTAACTTCCCTTGGAAAAGAATACAACAATTATGAGAAGATTCGGAAGGTGCTTCGCGGGCTAACCAAGAACTGGAATCCTAAAGCGACGACCATTATTGAAGGAAATAATCTCACAACAATGACTCTTGAAACCTTATGGGAAAGCTTATGACGCATGAGCTATACCTTAAAGATTTCTAAAAGTTACGTCCAAAAGAGAAGGCGACAGCATTCAAAGCTAACCACAAGACAGCCTCCGACGACAAAAGTGAGACAGACAACTCAGACAACGAGCAGATGACCCTCATGACAAAGAACTTCAGAAGATTCCTTAGATATGAGAAGACAAGCCGAAAAAGAAAGATTTCAGAGACGATGAAGAACCAATATGTTTCAGCTGTAAAAGAACAGGTCACATCAAGAAGGATTGTCCTGTTATAAGACGGGGAAGAAGGAACGGTCGGACGAGCAAGAGAAGGTCTTCGACTAGAAACTAAGGTAACACTAGCATCTGGTGTAAAAGCGAAGCTAGTGACTCTGAAGAAGAAGAGAAGCCTCGCAACACAGCAAACCTATATTTTATGGCTACAAATGCTAAGGTAATATCGAACCCTCTCTTTGAAGAATTTACTTTCGATGAACTGTCTATTGCTTTCACTAATCTGTTAGAAGACCATAGGAAAATGATAGACTTGTACAAAAGTGCTAAAAAAGACCTAAAATTTGTACAATCTGAGTTTTTAAAGCAATCTCAAATGCTAGAAGATATTAGAGATTCTTCTAGTGACACAATTGAGATTACTTCTTTAAAGTTAGGCTTACATGAAACTCTTGAAAAGCTAGAGAAAGCTAATCAAAAAAATGTAAAACTTAACGATCTCTATGAACTAGAGAAAAAGAAGTATAATATTGCTGCTCAGAGAATAGATACACTCACGGCCAAATACAATGAAGTCTGTGACGTCTCTAAAAAGTTAGAGATCAAAATGGACAAACAGGTTGTCAAACATATAGCTCAGGTGAACACAAGTCAGAAGGCCAAGCACAAACACAACACGACCAACACTGCTAGAACTGCCAGAAGCCATGCATATATGTATACTTTTCCACACAATAAGAAAGCATACACATTTTCAAAAACACATATACATGATCTTCGAACTATACTGAACACTAACACTTCTTCTATATGTCACTATTATGGAATAAAAGGACATGTATAACACCAGTGTAAGATTAGAAAGCTAGTAGATCTGAATGTATATGTATGGGTTCCAAAAACTAACATATCAGGACCCTGAAGAAAGTGGGTGCCAAAGGTTACATCTTCAACTCTTGTTGTAGGTGGACCATCCTTCTCCTACTAGAAACAAGTGGATTCTCGATAGTGGTTGCTCCGGGCACATGACAGGTGATAACACATTGTTTGCAACTCTATCAATAAAGAAAGAAGGCTATGTCTCCTTTGGGAACAACCTTAAAGGACATATTATTAGAATTGGCGAGATAGGTACTTCTCCTTTACATATTATCAAAGATGTATGCTTAGTAACAGAATTAAAACACAACATGCTAAGTATTAGTCAACTGACTGATCATGGTTATGGAATTAATTTTGTTAAAAATAAATATTTTGTCTATGATAAAACTTCTGGAATAACTTCCTTTAAGGGAATAAGAGAGGACAACATATATGTACTATATATATCAGAGAAGACTAACAATACATGAAAATGTCTGTTCACAACTCAAGACGAAAGCTGGGTATAACATATGCGTCTGGGACATGCAAACATGGACACTATTACAAGATTGTCCACCAAAAAACTGGTAAGAGGCTTACTGATATTAATTTCAAGAAAGATATAGTCTGTGCCGAATGTGAAAAGAATAAGACATCTAGATCATCATTCAAATCAATAAACGCTGTAAGTACCTCTAGACCTCTGCAATTATTATATATGGACTTATTTGGACTAAGTAGAGTCGTTAGTCTTAGCGGTAAGCTATACGCTTACGTGATAGTTGATGACTATTTACGATATACTTGGGTTTATTTCTTGCAAATAAAAATGAGGACTTTTCAAAATTTGTATCTTTTTGTAAAAAGGTACAAAATGAGAAAGGATTCATAATTACTCGAATACGAAGTGATCATAGAGGAGAATTCGATAGCCATGAGTTTAAATCTTTTTGTGATTCAAATAGACTATCACATGAATTCTCTTGCCTCAGAACTCCTCAACAGAATGGCGATGTGAAAAGGAATAATAGAACTCATGTGATATGGCCAGAGTTATGCTTAACCAGCATAATCTTCCAAAATACTTTTGGGCAGAAGCTGTCTATACAACATGCCATATTTTAAAAAGAGTTCTTATTAGACCTGTCTCTAAAAAGACTCCTTATGAATTATGGTTTAATAGAACTCCTATCAAGTAGTGCCCTGATCCCATTGCGGAGCACGGATCTGGCTAGCGGCCGAATGATCGAATCAGATGAGATTGGGGAAACTATACTTGGGGAAACTTTACCAGGATTGCGAGATAATGAATTGAGATCCTTTCCTCGTTATGGATTGGACTCTTTTGAAATGATGCCCAAGATACAGTAGCACGCATCTTGGGGGAAGAGTTATATATAAGAGTCGCTTGTCCTGAGACCGTAGCCCTACTGATTTTCGATGTCGCTTTCGCTGTTGGCTTTTATGTACATTTTCGTGATTGTTTTTTATGAATGTTTTCATGGATTTACTTTTACTGTCTGCGCATTCATATCGAATCACTGAGAGAAAGAGAAAAAAGTATGTTGACCAAACGTTGGGGCCAATACAGGTGCTAACGTAGTGAACCGAGCTTGACATTGCATGAAAGACCTTTCTCTCGACAATTCACCAACAAGTGAGTGGCTTTGATCCTTCGACGATCCTTAATCTTTGCGCATAACAAAGGCAGACTTGTTATTGCGTTCGGTGCTTAATAAAAGATACCTAGTATTAACTCGAAAAGATAATGAAAGATAAATTATCACATGGCTAGGCTTATGTTGCAAATCAAATATTGCCATTTATGCCATGATATAAACTGTTGAACAGGTAATGCAAAGACCCAAACACTGGGCGGTAAGTATATCGGACTTCGGTTCGAAAGATTGGTAACACAAATGAATAGTCCCTTGGTTGGATAAAGGAGTATGCGAGCCTATGGCTCAAGGCAAGATGGTAAGATGTTAAGATGGCAAGATGAATGAGAAATGTGGCTTATTTACTTGAATTCTGTTATCGTGCATGTATGTTTCTTATTTAGTTAAGTTGTATTCACATGCATGGTCATGGACAACTTGTATACAAGGTATAGTTCCTCGAACGGTACTCCGAGGCCACAGAACTGATTGGGCCTAGGAGGAACAATAGTACTGAAGTAGTAGCACAGTGCTGAAGTAGTAACACGGTCTTTCGGGAACCTTCTAGTCGGGCTAGCTACCCACCGCTGAAGGAGAGCCGTCAGACCATGATGTCCAAGATGGCGTGTAGTCAGTGACCTTCATATAGACAGGTGGCATAGCTAACAATGTCTTATGCAGGTAAGAGTAAGTGTTACTCATATATATACAGGGATGGCTATCGACCGTGGGTAAGATTCACCAAATCGGTGAACGATATGAATTGCTTATGTTAGAACAATATGAATTGCTTATGTTTCTAACATCAATGTATGATTCTTATGTTTCCTATCAATGTGAATTGTTAATGGACCCTAAGGCAAGATAGAAAGATCACAAATCAATAGTGTACATTCACATAATTTACTACTGTTGATTTATGGTGAGATTGGTTACGGCGGCTCACCAGTACTTATGTGGCAATGTACTGACCCTCGTCTCCACAGGTGCCAGGAACCTAGTGGATAATCTTAAACGCTGAAGACTTGTTGTCCGACTCTTTAGAAGCTTCATACTTCCTTAAAGTTTCTACTTGAAGAAGGCATCTTGCTGAAGGTGGATATTGCCACATTTTTAATAAAGGGATATGATGTATGGAACAAGTTGTATCTCATTTCAATATTTCTACAAGTTTTAGCCAAGTTTAGCATTTCATCTCGGCTGTTTGATAGCCTTATATTTTCTATGCAAACTTATCAATAAAGAGCTTATTTCAGATTCCATCTGTGTTCTTCAATTTCTTTGTGAATTTGCTGCAAAACTCTATTCAAAATGTCTCTTTACAAAAATGTACACGAGCACGCCTTGTACAAGTGTAACTCCAGACTTGTACGACATCACGTCTTTGCGAGGACAAACGATTTGGTGTGAATCAAAGCAAAGGCGAACTATTCTCCGAATCGGGGCATGACAGTTTGGTATCAGAGTACGACTTTACTTCCTTAGGAATTTCTTGGTTTTATAATTTCGAAAATGACACAAGCTTTATTGATTTTTGAAAACTTTGGTTTTATATGTCCCGAAATGAGATGTTCCATACAATAAGTCCATAAATATTTTATGAGACTAACAAACTTCTCTGTGTTGCAGAGATGATGAAGGCGACCACTACGAACAATGCAAGTAGCTCAAGGGCGGTAGCCTTAACCGACCCAATGGAGAGGATGCTGGCTATGATGGAGAGCCAGCAGATGCAAAATGCAAAGCAATTTGAAGCCCAACAAAAGTAGCTAGATACCCTACAACAGTTGGTCCGATCAGTGGTGAACAATGGGCTCAGGGCACTCCAGTCTCAAGGAAGAGAGATTGTGGAGGCAGAAGGACCCTAGGCGGCTAAGAAAACAAGTGCCGTGACCGGCAATACAAAGTTCAGAAAAATTTGCAATAAGGAATTCAAAGGGACGGAGGAAGCCACCATTGCTATGGATTGGCTAGTTGAAGTGGAGGACCACCTGAAAGCCTTGGGTAATACTAGATCCAAGAGAGTATCGTGTGCAAAACTACTGCTGGTTTCCAACGCACACTACTGGTGGCAAGTTCAGAAAAGGATACTTGCGGGGGTGAATGGGACAACAAAAATTACTTGGAAAATGTTCCGGAAGGCCTTTCTTGCTCAGTATTTCTCGTCGGCTAAGCAGCGAGCAAAGGAATTAGAGTTCCAAAAGCTTGAATAGGGAAACTTGACGGTGAAACTGTATGAGACAGAATTCTCAAGTCTGTCTCATTATGCTATTATGAAGTTTACTGATAAAGCGTCTAAGGCTCGTCGGTTTGAGCAGGGCTTGAGGCCTGCTCTGAAGGCTCAAGTTGTGGTCTAGAAGTATAATACTTTTTAGGAGTCTTATGAGCACGCAAAGGAGTTGGACCCACACTATCCTACGACGGCGCCAGTACAAGCGTCGGTGCAGAATATGCATAATAAGAGACCGAATGGTGGTGGTAGGTATTAGGCGCCAAAGTGCCAGAATCACGGTGGCTATCAATGACCCAACCAGGGTGCACCATTCTGCAATAAGTGCCACAACAGAGGGCACTTCGCTAATGAATGTCAGGTGCTAGAGGGTGGATGCTTCAAATGTGGTCGTATGGGCCACGGTTTCATAGACTGTCCAGGGAGGGGTCATCAGAAGCCTCCGAAGCAGCAACATCACCACCAGTATCAGCAGAATTGTGAACAGATACCACGACCCCATAAGCTGCCACATTATCAGAGGCCCGGTGCTCAGGGTCGAGTCTTTGCATTGACTCAGGAGGAGTCACTTGCATCAGATACTGTCGTGACCGGTATATTATTATTTAATAGCATTCCTGTATGTACTTTATTTGATTCTAGTGCTACGCATAATTTCATATCTGAAAATTATGCTAAAGAACATGGAATAAAAATGTCAATACTGAATGTATATCTTAGAGTTAGTACTCCATCAGGAGTGGAGATGCCTACTAACGTGATATGTAGGGATGGTTATATATGTATCGGAGACAGGAAGCTATCGTTGGATGTAATCGTACTTGATATCAAGGAATATGATATCATTCTGGGAATGGGTTGGTTAAGTGCATGTTGTGCAACGATAGACTATGCGAAGAAGCGAGTTGTGTTTCGTCTACCTGAAGAAATAGAATTCTCTTACCCGGTCGGTTTGTCAACGAAGATACCGATGGTGATTTCAGCTACTACGGCCCGACGAATGTTACATTCTGGCTGCGAAGTGTATCTTGCTTCTGTGCGAGACACATGCGAGAATGGTGCAGACTCAGCTAATACTGAAGTCGTGGCAGAATTTCTTGATGTGTTTCCTAACGAGATATCCGGAATGCCTCCGGACCGAGAGATCGAATTCACTATCTATACATTTCCAGATGCTCGTCCGATCTCAAGGGCCCCGTACAGGATAGCGCCTGCTGAATTAAAGGAACTCAAAGTGTAATACAAGAATTATTGGACAGGGGATATATCAGACCAAGTATTTCTTCATGGGGTGCTCCGGTGTTATTTGTAAAGAAGAAGGATGGATCGATACGGCTGTGCATCGACTATCGCGAACTAAATAAAGTTACTATTTGGAACAAGTACTCATTGCCTTGAATAGACATCCTCTTCGATCATCTGCAAGGGACGTCTATATTTTCAAAGATTTATCATCGCCCAGGCTAACATCATTTGAAGATCAAACCAGATGACATTCCAAAGTTCGTATTCCGAACCAAATATGGACACTATAAATTCTTGGTCATGCCCTTCGGACTGACCAATTGTAGTGCCCCGACCCGAAAGATGCCTTATGATGGATGGTTGGTTCGATGAAGCCTTGTTGGACTTGGGATTATGTGAAGAATCGCTTGGAAGGCTATGCGATCGTGGCGGAAATCGTCCTATGAATGTGAGTAGTGTTGAACCCTTCAAAGATCCTTTAGCTTCACGCTTAAAATAAGGATGAGTATGCTATGTTTCTTATTGTGTTGCTCAATAACACCTTGCATGGAATTTGGAAAGATAATAATCACCTGAACGTAAACTGTTGTGGCTAAATAAATTGTATGCTTGTACGCTGTTGCGATGAATTACATGACAGGTGAAGGCAAAGTCCCAAATACTTGGGTGGTGAGTATATCGAGCGTTGGCTCAATGAATAGATGGCAATACAGATGTTAAGATCCAAGAACTGGGCAGTGAGTATGCTTGAATTGCATTCAAATGAATGAATGCCAAATAGATGCTAAGTCCCAGGAATTGGGCGGTGAGTACACTGAGTTTGGTTGGAAAGATGTATGGTATCAAAGATGTGGCAAAAGGATTGGGTAACAACATTCTATTATCCTGTCGCCGGTGTAGAATGTTGATTACGCCAAGACCCTGGATTGGGCAGATGATAATGTGAGCAATGGCTCAAGGCAAGATGGCTAGATGGCAAGATGGTAATATGAATGAGAATGGTGGTTGAATTACTTAGTTTCCTTATCATGCATTATATGTTTTCTTCTTAGATAAGTTGCATATAGTTGCATGGTCATGGACAACTTGTCGACAAGGTGGTTTCTCGAACGGTATTCCTGGGCCATGGAACCCGGTTCGTCCTAGGGGAAACCAATGCCGAAGTAGTGGTAGTACTGAAGTAGTGGCACGGTATACAGGACTTGCAGTGGGGCTACCTACCTGCACTGGCAAGGGCGCTGTATACCTATAAGACGGTCCAGGATGGCGTGTCGCCAGTGACCTTCATATAGATAGGTCAGGTGCTAATAATGTCTTGTGCAGGCAGAGTATGTTATTACTCAAATACAGGAAAGGATGTCGGCTGTTGGTAAGAATCACCTGAATGGTGATATTCATATTGAATCATGATATTGTTTCTAACAATGTCTTGTGCAGGCAGAGTAAGTATTATAAATGTACAGGGATGGCTACACGACCGTGGGTAAGAATCACCAAAGGGTGATAACAGTATGCTTTAAATTATGTTGGCTATGAGATTTGCATGCTTTACTTCTTGTCGGCTATAACATGAAATTGACCCTAAGGCAACAAGAAAGACCACTGTTAATAATGTTCTGTAACATGATTACTTAGTGTTGTCTTTTTAGGTGAGTTGGGCCAGCACCGCTCGCCAGTACATTGATGATGTACTGACCCACGTTGTGGGCAATATTACAGGTGTTTGCTTGGGGGAAATCCTGTGAATCAGTGCTTGGCATCGATGAATCGGATGGGTGTGCAGAAGCTCTTCTTTCAAGACGATGTCTTCTGCTATACGGGACATAATGTATGGAACAGTAGAACTCAGATGTACTAGTGAGATTGTAGCTAAATTGGCAAGTCATTGTAAAGAAGTCGGTATATTCATTTGTAGCCTAAAGGGCAAGTGTATACATTCAGTTGGCTACTCAAGAGTCTTGTATTCAGTTGTAAACTCTGTATTCCGCTGCAAGTCTTGTAATCCATTTTGAATATCAATAAAGAGATACATTTCTTCATAAATTGTGTGACTTCAATTTATCTGCTTGGTTCCGCTGCCTTATCGATGTTTTCTGAGAATTACCAGGAACTGTAATGGTTTTGCCTTGTACAAGTACAATCTAGACTTGTACGGCATCACGTCCAGTGGCTTGTTTTCGATCCTCCGGGATCGGGGCGTGACATAATGGTATCAGAGCACGGCTTTACGTCCTTGGATTCCTATTCAATTTGTTTCAAATCAATGTCGCTACTAAGATGATTCTATGCTGCTTCCGCGATGATTCAAAGATTGCTTCCGCGATTATTCAAAAGTTGCTTCCGCGGTGAATCAAAGTTGCTTCCGCGAATACTCAAAGTTGCTTCCGTGATGAAATCAAAGTTGCCTCTATAATGATTCATAGTGCTTCTGCGATTGTTCTGTGTTGCTTCCAAACTATTCTATGTTGTTCCCTTAACTGAAAGTCCGTTGATCATTCTAACCTCTCACTGGGTGTTCCATACAATAAGTCTAAATATGTGGGCTGTGATATGTGTGCTTTGTTGAATTTCTAAAAGATACCAAAAAGAATAACAATGATGCGATGCGTAAGTTTGTGATGTATGCTGGATGTCTTATGTGTGGGATTATTTGAATCGATTGTTATGCAGCAATCGACAGTGGGTGATGGCATGGTATGTTGGAACAGAATGTGCATGGATTTCAGTGAATGGGAATCGACAGAATCTTGAGTCGATATTTGTGGTCAGCATAAACACTGCAGGATAGATTGTCCATATTGGACGTTGGTTTGATGCGAGGAAATATTGTGTTGGGAATGGCTTGAGCTCTGAGTGGTATATTGTATATACCCTCGTAGTGATAAAATGTCCCTTGACCCTTGATGTGTCTATAATTTTGTGATTGCTTTACCTATAAGGTAGTGGGTGGTATCGAATCGTAGCTGAGCTTACGATTGATACATGTTGGCTAGGCGTGTTCCTTGATTGTTAAGTTGGATGACTGTTGTGAGATTTTGATGTGTTCAGATGAACCATCGCTAGACCTTGTCGGTTAGCATTAAGTTGGGTAATAAGAGAATTGAGAATATGAAATAATGCCTTGGTTGGGAAAGAAAAGAATTTCAGATTCAGGCGAGTACTTAAATCAGTTGGGTAGAAGGATTGTAGGCTTGGTAACGATAGTGTGGTGTTGCTATCGAATGATTTTGCGGGAATAACTATGGACCGAATATTGAACGATGTTGGAATTGAGTTAAAGAAATTGCATGTTGGATATCGATAGAACTGATGGTAATGTTAGACGTTTATCGGGATGTTGCGAATGATTTAGAAGATGCAGAGAGTTGCATCGACGACCGAAAAGTTAGAGAATGGGCTTGTGGAATAGATGATCTTAGCACGTGGTGCAGTGTGCTTGAAGGAAATTGATGTCCCGAATTAACAAGTTATGACCCTTGACTATTTTGAGGCATAGAGAATGGGTACTTGTCCCTTGATGTACGAAAGAGTAGATGTTCCTTACGAGAGTCGAATGGCTGGAACACAAATAAGTATCGAGGTGCAGCGATATGTAATAGACCCTGTCGGTAGATGATGTTGTCACATGAATAACAAGTTGGGTAGAATATAGAATTGTTGGATTATGACTTAGCCGATGAGTTATGTCATGTCCACTAAGATGACCGATATATGATGCGAGATGATTGGTGCTATAGAGATTAGATTGGTGCATGAATAGTAAATCTTCTTATGGAATCAGAAGGAGATGATACAAAACTAATATTGATGGTTAACGTGAATTGCTAAGAGATGACCGTGTTGGTGTTAGAAAATTTATAAATGATGCCTCGAAAGAAATATGATTATAGTTGCCTTATTTTTGTTGGTTAAAAGAGTACGGACCGTATCGATGATCCAAGAATGTGGGAAACGAATATGTCGCGAAGAGACCGTAGGAAAGAGATCATAAGTGATAAAGTATTGAGATAACAATGTCGGATGATGATTCAGAATAGTTGACCCGATTGAATAGACATATGAGTACGATATGAGGATGCAAGTCGGATTGAACAAGTGATGCTATGTCTATGCAAGTTGGAAATTGAAATCTTGGATACTCGATTAAGGAATTTTATATGATAGCTTCGAGATTGGCCCATAGAGTTGTAGGATAGAATTATTGGATAGAATTGTCGGATAGATTTTGTCGGTTGCGGGTAAGTCTAGAATGAGACTTCGTTGGGTATGACTCGAGTATGAGTACGGGTAGAAAGACTTGACCCTAGATTGTCGGTTGGTTGCCTAGATTGTTGGCTAGTTGCCTAGATTGTCAGTTGGTTGCCTAGATTGTTGGCTAGTTGCCTAGATTGTCGGTTGGTTGCCTAGATTGTTGGCTGGTTGCCTAGAGTGTCGGTTGGTTGCCTAGATTGTTGGTTGCTTGATTAAGTCTCAGATTGGTTGGCTATGTTCTTCAGTTGTCCGTGTTGGGTATAAGTTCATAAGATTGGGGTGGTGTTCCATGTCCCTAAGTTGGTCGGACCATAGAGTTGCCCCTATGTTGAGAATTGGTTGCCTCTAAGATAAGAGATAAGTATGTCCCTGATAGCTACTCATCTCATATGGGTTAGCTGAATGTCTGGTTTAGCTTAGATTAGCTGACCATAGAGACTTGATTGTATGCTAAGTTGACTATTGGAAAACCGTAGGATGTCCCTATTGGTGTTGCATGAGTATAGTTGGAATGAATAAGATGTGTTGGAAGGTAGGCTTTGGAATTGAATAGATATTTGGGAAATTTTGATGTTATAATGTTGGATGGGATGACGGATCATGTTGGTTTCGGAAATTGAGTTGCTTTGGTTGAAATGTTGGGAATTGTTAGAACTGGTTGGATTGGTTGATTAATATTGAGCTGCGAAAATTGTTGGTAGTGCTTTGAGATAGTTGGAATAATTTCATTGATCGGATCAAGATTGAGGATAAGTGTAATGACAGAATTGGATAGTGCATGTAGCCGAGATCGGCGAATGTGAATATGAATGACCCTCAGAATTAATGTTGCTAGAATATGATAGTTGCCTATGCGAGAGGATAATATTGTTGGCTTGATCAATACGAAGAAACATTTGAGTACAATGAGAAATATTACTAGAGTGGGATGATGGTACAATTTGATGGATGAATCAGGATCGAGAGAATTTATGAGTTGCAAACAATGTGTATGGATGCGAACGATGATGAGTACAAGATTTGACCGATGAGAATCAGGGTATCGAAATAAAATGTTGCTATGGGATTTATCAACTTTGGTGGCATGGATGACAATGAACTTGAAAGGAATACTTGATATATCTAAGTCCGAATACTTCAGAAAATGTTGGATCGGTTGAGGAAAATGTCTTGATTTGAATTGGCAACATCTATTGTGTTATCAATTGGTTGGAGTATCGAATAAACAAAGTGGGATTATACGAGATGCTCAAAAAGAATTACTGATGTTCAAAAAGGAAGGTACACCGTAGCTCGTTCGTTTTCTCTATCACTGAACTTGGCTGAAGTGCATGTATTTCGGGGATGCCTAAAATATGTGTATGATTCCAACTAAGTGGTATGCTGAATTCAAACGAAGCCACGGGAAGGATTATCATGTGCTAAGGATTTGCATGAGTGTCGGAGGAAAGATCAAAGATAGTAAACTATGTTGAATCAATTGGGATGCTGTAACGAGACGGTACATTACTTGAAATCAATCGAGGGATTGCGAAGAAATATTAGAAGGTGCAAGTTGATTGTAGAGAAGTTTCATGAAAGCTTGGTTGAAGTTTTGGGGATGAGTTTTGTTTTAAGTTTCGAGGACGAAACTTTTTATGGGTGGTATATATTGTAGTGCCCCGACCCGCAAGATGCCTTATGATGGATGGTTGGTTCGATGAAGCCTTGTTGGACTTGGGATTATGTGAAGAATCGCTTGGAAGGCTATGCGATCGTGGCGGGAATCGTCCTATGAATGTGAGTAGTGTTGAACCCTTCAAAGATCCCTTAGCTTCACGCTTAAAATAAGGATGAGTATGCTATGTTTCTTATTGTGTTGCTCAATAACACCTTGCATGGAATTTGGAAAGATAATGAAAGATAATAATCACCTGAACGTAAACTGTTGTGGCTAAATAAATTGTATGCTTGTACGCTGTTGCGATGAATTACATGACAGGTGAAGGCAAAGTCCCAAATACTTGGGTGGTGAGTATATCGAGCGTTGGCTCAATGAATAGATGGCAATACAGATGTTAAGATCCAAGAACTGGGCAGTGAGTATGCTTGAATTGCATTCAAATGAATGAATGCCAAATAGATGCTAAGTCCCAGGAATTGGGCGGTGAGTACACTGAGTTTGGTTGGAAAGATGTATGGTATCAAAGATGTGGCAAAAGGATTGGGTAACAATATTCTATTATCCTGTCGCCGATGTAGAATGTTGATTACGCCAAGACCCTGGATTGGGCAGATGATAATGTGAGCAATGGCTCAAGGCAAGATGGCTAGATGGCAAGTTAGTAATATGAATGAGAATGGTGGCTGAATTACTTAGTTTTCTTATCATGCATTATATGTTTTCTTCTTAGATAAGTTGCATTTAGTTGCATGGTCATGGACAACTTGTCGACAAGGTGGTCTCTCGGACGGTATTCCTGGGCCATGGAACCCGGTTCGTCCTAGGGGAAACCAATGTCGAAGTAGTGGCAGTGCTGAAGTAGTAGCACGGTATACAAGGCTTGCAGTGGGGCTAGCTACCTGCACTGGCAAGGGCGCTATATACCTGTAAGACGGTCCAGGATGGCGTGTCGCCAGTGACCTTCATATAGATAGGTCAGGTGCTAATAATGTCTTATGCAGGCAGAGTAAGTTATTACTCAAATACAGGGAAGGATGTCGGCTGTTGGTAAGAATCACCTGAACGGTGATATTCATATTGAATCATGATATTGTTTCTAACAATGTCTTGTGCAGGCAGAGTAAGTATTATAAATGTACAGGGATGGCTACACGACCGTGGGTAAGAATCACCAAAGGGTGATAACAGTATGCTTTAAATTATGTTGGCTATGAGATTTGCATGCTTTACTTCTTGTCGGCTATAACTTGAAATTGACCCTAAGGCAACAAGAAAGACCACTGTTAATAATATTCTGTAACATGATTACTTAGTGTTGTCTTTTTAGGTGAGTTGGGCCAGCACCGTTCGCCAGTACATTGATGATGTACTGACCCACGTTGTGGGCAATATTATAGGTGTTTGCTTGGGGGAAATCCGGTGAATCAGTGCTTGGCATCGATGAATCGGATGGGTATGCAGAAGCTCTTCTTTCAAGACGATGTCTTCTGCTATACGGGACATAATGTATGGAACAGTGGAACTCAGATGTACCAGTGAGATTGTAGCCAAATTGGCAAGTCATTGTAAAGAAGTCGGTATATTCATTTGTAGCCTAAAGGGCAAGTGTATACATTCCGTTGGCTACTCAAGAGTCTTGTATTCAGTTGTAAACTCTGTATTCCGCTGCAAGTTTTGTAATCCATTTTGAATATCAATAAAGAGATACACTTCTTCATAAATTGTGTGACTTCAATTTATCTGCTTGGTTCCGCTGCCTTATCGATGTTTTCTGAGAATTACCAGGAACTGTAATAGTTTTGCCTTGTACAAGTGCAATCTAGACTTGTACGGCATCACGCCTAATGGCTTATTTTCGATCCTCCGGGATCGGGGCGTGACACCAATGCCCCTGCCGCTTTCATGGATATGATGAACAGAGTCTTCCGGCCCTTCTTGGATAAATTTGCGGTCGTGGTCATCGATGATATCCTAATCTACTCAAAAAACAGAGAAGACCATGCAAAGCATTTGAGAACAGTGTTACAGACTCTACGAAAAAATTAGCTCTATGCCAAGTTGAGCAAATATAAATTTTGGATGAGTAGCGTGTCATTTCTAGGGCACGTTATCTCGGTGGATGGTGTGTTTGTTGACCCAAAGAAAATTGAAGCTGTAGTGGATTGGAAACAACCCACGTCGACGAGCGAGATCCAAAGTTTCTCCGGCTTGGGAGGCTACTACAGGAAGTTTGTCAAAGATTTTTCGAAAGTGGCAGCGTCTTTAACTCAGCTAACCCAGAAGGGAGTTGTATTTGATTGGAACGATGAGTAGAGGCTAGCTTTTAAAATCTGAAGCAACGTCTCGTGTCAGCTCCAATCCTTACAATTCTACGTGGCGTTGTGGGATTTCAGATATACAGTAATACGTCCGGATTGGGTTTAGGATGTGTATTGACTCAGAGGGGAAATTGATATCGTATGCCTCGAGACAGCTTAAGCCGTACGAGAAAAAGTATCCAACACATGATTTAGAATTGGCAGCGATAGTATTTGCATTAAAGTTATGGCGGCATTACTTGTACGGAGTGGCTTGCGAGAACTTCACCGATCATAAGAGCCTAAAGTACATTTTCACTCAAAAAGATTTGAATTTGCGACAAAGACGTTGGTTGGAACTAATAAAAGACTGCGCCCTAACGATCGCGTACACCCCAAGTAAAGGCAATGTGGCGGCGGATGCGTTAAGTCGGAACTTTATGAGTCAGTGTTGACAAACGGATACTAGAAGAGTTAGAGAGCATAGGAATTGAGCTCCAAATTCGAAGCCGAAATGTACAATTGGCTCAACTTCAACTTGAGCCGAGTTTGTTAGAAAAGATTAAGACAACCCAGAGGACGGATGAGTTCTTGATAAAGATTGGCAGAATGATGGAAAAGGGTGAAGCAGGTGACTTCACCAGGCACGAGGATGGTTCGTTGTGACTCAAAGGGAGGCTATGTGTTCCGAAGGATGAAGAACACCGGAAAGAAATCTTGACGGAGGCTCACTACGCCAAGTATTCTTTGCACCCGGGAAGTACAAAAATGTATAAAGATTTGCGTACGACCTTTTGGTGGCACGGAATAAAACGAGATGTGGCCCTACACACGGTTACCATGTCTCTCTACTGTAATATACAGTAGAAAGAGTTGGGAGGATTATGTCAAAACACACGGCTTAAAAAATTATGACATGTTAGTCTTTCGACACCGCGGTAACATGATATTCACATTAAGGGTCTTTGACAAGATGACATGTTGTGAAAAGATATATCCTTATAGTTCTCCTACGGATATTGAAGAAAACCTCTGTACTTCCTCCGGGTTATGCCGCCGGCTGTGCTGCTTCCCCCTCCTCTTCCTGCCCACTTCTTCTTTTCCGACTCTACACTTGAGGTGGATATCATATGTGGTTGAGAGAGTCAAATAAGAAGAAGGGAAGTAGGGAGGAGCAGATGGGTCCAGAGCCATGGTGGAGGAGCGGAGAAGGAAGATGCTTGATCAGAACGGAGGAATTGATGGATGGAAGAGAACTAGAAAGCACTGATCCTTCCTATTGTGAGAATTGTGAAGAGTGAGGAAGGAGAGGGGGGTCTTTGATTTTTACATTCATCATCATTAGAGGGAGCAGCACTGGAAAAGTTGTGACGTTGATAGCGTGAGAGAGGGAGAGGGGGAATGGAGGGAGGGAAGTGGTTGCATGTCTTTGGCTCACTCGAGCAGTATTTGTGCGTCAGATAAAATAGCAAAAATTTAATTTATCTCCAAGTGTGAGAACGGATGGCTCAGAACACAACCAAAAATTCATTCTAGCATACATTAGTGTGAATCATCTATGTTCTGTACATATGGTGTAGTATATGTTCTTATCATATCTAGTATCTGAAGGATATAACAGAATCAAGATAAACTCACATAATGTAATACTAAAACATCATCTACTACTATATAAGATATAGTGATAGGTTGTCGTATCATCATTGTCGAGGGATGAGGGTCGGAGGACAGTCAACTTTATCTACGGCTACATAGTTTCTGCCTCGCCAGTCGAATGGCTGCAGGGACTATGTCCTGATCACCATGTCGTACCGTAGATTAATGCAAATGAAGTTGGAGCCAAAATACAGAAACCAAAATACAAAATACAGAATCCAATCCCTGGGTTTGCCGAAAATACAAAACACAGTTCTAATTTATATGTGTTTTAAGTGTGAGAACTGTCACGACCCGCACCCACTGTGAGGGTACGAGAACGTAACAACGCCCAGCCTACGCCGCAGTGTCAACGGAAAAAAGGCTGTCCTAGGTCATAACATCTAACAATATATCTCTAAGCAGTTTATACTCCCCGGATGGGGGTGACATAGCAGTAAAACTCAATCACAACTAAGGAAGAGATAGCACGATATGAAATAGAACTCAAAGAAATAAATAAATGAAATAGTCTAAGATAATCCCAGCAATATCCAGAAGTACATGGTCTCAGATACAGAATGAAAGAATATATACAACTCTGAACTCCAAATATAGTCTAGCTAAACATGTCTCAAGACTGCATAAAGTAAGATAAGCCTAACTAATCTAGTCTAGGCAATCGGAGGGATATCCTCAGCTACAGCTGGGTCCTCCTGAGGGTCCAGCTCGCAGGTGTCATCTAAGGCTACCCCGTAGTAAGTGTCCAGGCAAGCCTCCTTCTCGTCCTCTATAATATTTTCAACAGGTCCAGTCAGGACAGGAGCGAGTACAGTACATCTCAACAGTTCATAGCAGGTTAGAAGATATAATCATACAGTAAAGTAAGATACAAGTACTGAAAGAAGTGCAGTATGTAAACAGAGAGAGAAAGCTGTAATAGAAATATCTACTATAAATAAAGAACTAACATGTGGCTAGTGAGTCAGAGTATAATATAGACATGTAAATGGCATAAGAGATTCTGATAAGACACTATGGAAGAGATTCTGATAAGATACTACTTGGGTATTATTCACATGTCTACTTCTACTCCCCCGTACCCCAATCAGTACACAAGGATCCAAACAGGTTATGTTATGATTCTATGTAATAGCCCCCAAAGGGTGGTAAGCCCCCGAAGGGTGGTACATAGTAGTCCCAAAAATGAGGATTCTAGGAGATTCTAGGACACCCAGTAAATGGGATAAGAGATTCTAGGAGACTCTGTGATCATAAGGGTATATGTCACAAGTAATCAAAGAACCAAAGAAGCATATGGTACGCTATGTAAGTGAAACGCACAGAACGTAGAGTACCCGATCCTCCCTAAGGATAACATCTCAAGAAGGGATCTGTATAGTACTAATCCGTGTGACCAACGTGACAGTACAAGTAAAGTAATCTACTGCAGGAAATAATTCTAAGTAGGATATGAAATGATCAGAGAATGTACTCGCCTGTATCTGAGTGTCCAATATAAAAAGTACCGTCCGAGGAGTGGTGTCTGGCTCCTAATCAGAACAGCACAAGTCACAACAAGTCTAAAATGACAAAATGAAGTTCTACTATGCATTCTACATGATTCTAGGTCAATCTAGGCTAAAGTCAACTCTTGGTCAACTCTAGTCAACCCTAGAAGTCAACCTAGGTCAACCAAGTCTAATCTAGGTCAAACTAGTCTACACTAGACTAAACTAACCTACACTAGCTAGCACAACCCTTACAAGGCTATGCAAGCCTATACTAGCTATATCACAACATAGCTACTAGCTATAACTAGAATATATCCAACATTCTAACATCATTCCTCATTACACCCATTGGTTAAATACTTTACATATAGCCTATAATACAGTTCATTTAGGACATCACATATTTATATATATATCTAGGCTAAGTACTGTACCTACAGATATACATCACACATAGTACATATGTATACACATTATTCATAAAACATTGCACACTCCAGATATAGATATTCATATCTAAAATATATACATACATGTGCCTAGAGAGAGAGGGAAGGCCTGAGTGTGTAGGCAGGAGAGTACAATGTGAGAGCAGTGTGTAACAGGACTTTGTGTGTGTGTGTATGAATGTTGCTGTGTGTTTGTGTGCTATACATTGAGGCATACATGAAGCAATGTGCACATAACTAGTGGGCAAAAACTAGAAAACAGTACAAGCATTCAACCAGTGTGTGTGTGTGTGTAAACCAGTATGCAGGAATTAAAATCAGTGAACAGTAATGGGAAGTGCACAAAACAGTGTGTGTGACTGCACTGGACTGAAACAGGAATGTAAATGTGAAAGGGAATCAACCATGGTTCATGATAAAACACAAAATCAATCACAACAGTTTATAATTTAGTTAACATATTGAAACACCAATACCCTTTGTTTAAAACTCATCTTTTCAGTTATAGGATCAATTCCCAGCTCCTCTTTCAGGTTCTACAAGATTCATGAATCAATAGCTAACAAGAAAATAATCCATACAACTAGAGTTGGTTTCAGATCAAGGTAAGGGTGTCCTCGAGTTTAAGAATTAATGAACCATCCAAATAACTTCAGTTAATTGACAGTTCAAGAAAAGGAGACTTGCATCTCAGGTTTTATATCTCATTAGGAATCATTCATAACCTCAATAATCATAAGAAAACAGTTCACATAATCTAGTTTGCAATGAAATCCCAGGTTTCATATTAACAGTGAATAACCCATTCTCAGGTTTCCATCTTAAAACAACTTAGGAAACATTAGAATCTATGTTGACAGTTCATCAAGGACTAGGTAATGACAGTTAGCAATTTAATGAATCCACCCATTAGCCAAAATCCTATTCTCATAATCAAAGCCTATAATCATTTGTAAAAGCTTAGTAAATAGGAAATATAACATGTGGGAAACATCACAGTTAAGAACACATCATCAACCAAGGAATAAAAACATTGGAAAAAACTAGAAAACAGTGTTAGTGTGTATCAGTGATCCCAAAACCCATGCTCGAGACCAATATCACCCCAATCATTAAACTACTATGCAAAACCTAATCTATTACAGATCATTAGACATATTAGGATCTTGATTAACAATTTAAAACACAATTAGAACTATTAGAATCGAATCAAAACAGAAACAAGTCCCAGGCACTGACCCACACAGTGCATGACACGTGCACCACGATTTTCTACCTAGACACGACACGGGGACACATGGGGCTTGACACACGGGGTGTCAGTCATGGCTCCATGCCACGTGTTAAGTCTCGTGTCCATATAAATCGTGTCGTGTCCGCTACAGACCTCGTGTAGCAGGGGATCCCTGTAGCACGTGCGCGAGCGTGTGCACACGCGTGTCCAAGCCGTAAATCCGACACAAAATGACACTGATACTACCACAGCAGATCAAAAATGCATAAGCAATCATGAAACTAAATTTCCTATTCAAAAGCAAATCGAAAATAACACCAACAGCCCCTTTGTGGCATTTTTACAAACACCAGTATAGGGACACAGACACGTATCCAAAACGGACACAAAATCCACTAACTTATGTCATGCTAGGTTAGACTAGAGTCACTTGACCTAACCAAGTCCAACTAACTAGGGTTAGCTCCTAGGTTGGTCTACATGGGTCCAAACTAGCCAAAATCAATCTAGTCCAAACAATTCCAAAATAATTCCTAAAAATTCCCATAAATTCTAATTAATTCTAATAAATTTAAAGTACCCCAAAAATAACAAAAATACCCTCACACTAGAAATGTGGTAGTGACAAATCTACCCTCCTTAAAAGAATTTCGTCCTCGAAATTGAAAGGCAAAATACAACTGATGAGAAGGATAGAAAGCATACCTCACGGCCCAAAAAAATAAGGGTAGCGCTCGCGCATCTCATCCTCCAGCTCCCAGGTAGACTCTCCTGGAGAATGATGCCTCCATGCGACGCACACCAAAGGTATCACCTGGTTCCTCAGAACCTTCTCCCGTCGATCCAGAATCTCCACTGGCTGCTCTGGATAGCTGAGAGAAGGCCCAACCTCTATCTCTGAATGATCGAGCACATGGCTAGGGTCAGCCACGTACCGTCTCAACTATGATACGTGAAATACATTGTTGACCTCCACTATTACAGGCGGCAAGTCAAGCCTGTATGCAACGTCACCGACTCTTCCGCTGATAACGAAAGGGCCGATGAAGCGCGGGCTAAGCTTCCCGCCTCCACCGAAACGTATCGTACCACGAGTCGGAGATGTCCTCAAGAAAACCTGGTCTCTGACCTAATCACAAGCAAGGTCTCAATTAATATAATAAACAAACATGATCAAAAATCATAACAAACAACCTAAATCTAATCCTACTCTAATCTGTACCTCAAACTCCAAGGGCCTCCGGTGGCTATCGGCCCAGTGCCGATGTCTGTCCTACACCACGCAAAGTCTGTCCCTGATGAGCTTCACCTTCTCGGTCGCATCAACAACCATCTCTGGCCCCTGTAAAGCTCGCTCACCAACATCATCCCAGGATAAGGGTGAACGGTACCTATGCCCGTACAGAGCCTCGAAAGATGACATCTCAATGCTGGCCTGGTAACTATTGTTGTAAGCAAACTCCACCAAATGAAGATGATCCTCCCAGGAACCTCCAAAGTCCAGGATGCACGTCCGCAGCATATCCTCAAGGGTCTGAATAGTCCGCTCTGACTGTCCATCCATCTGGGGGTGGTATGCAGTACTAAACTTGAGCTGAGTGCCCAAGCTGGTCTATAGACTCCTCCAGAAATGGGAAGTAAAATGACTATCCCGATCTGAGATGATGCCGACCGAAACTCCGTGGATCCTGACTATCTGCCGCATATACAACTCCGCCAGCCTCTCTGTAGACGTACCCACCTTGAATGGCAAAAAGTGGGCCGATTTGGTCAACCTGTCAACGATGACCCAAATCGCATCTTTTTCTCCTGGAGTATGCGGCAATCCTGAAACGTAATCCATAGTGATATGCTTCCATTTCCACTCGGGAATGGGCAGCGGCTGCAACAATCCACCGGGCCTCTGTCTCTCTGCCTTGACCTGCTGACAGACCAAACACCTAGCCACGAAGCGAGCCACCTCCCGCTTCATTCCTGACCACCATATATGCTTCCGCAGATCTCGGTACATCTTGTTGGCACCCGGGTGTATAGAGTACTGAGATCTGTGGGCCTCCTGCATAACCTGCTCTCTGAGATCTCCACTGGGCACATATAACCTGGAATCGTGCCTCAAGGCACCATCCTCTGCAAGAGAAAACTCGCCCTCCAGCAATCCTGCCCGAACCTGCTCTCGGAGACACCGCAGAGCAACGTCCTCAAACTGTGCCGACTTGATCCTCTCTACCAAGTCTGATTGAATCTGCATCCCCCATAGCTGCATCTGCACTCCAAGCACGATCACCTCAATCCCAAGACTCTCCAAGTCTGCAAGCAAGTGCCGATCCATGGTCAAATACATGGCTGTCGAATACCTACTCAAGGCATCGGCAACCACGTTGGCCTTCCCTGGGTGATACTGAAGTAGGATATCAAAATCCTTCATCAACTCCAGCCATCTGCGCTGTCTCATGTTCAACTCCTTCTGAGTGAACACATACTTTAAGCTCTTGTGATCTGTGAAGATCTCCACCCTTTCACCATACAGATAATGCTTCCACAGCTTCAGAGCAAATATCACTGCTGCCAGCTCCAGGTCGTGGGTAGGGTAGTTCTTCTCATGGGGACGCAATTGCCTGGAAGCATAGGCAATCACCTTTCCATGCTGCTGCAAGACGCAACCCTGCCCCTTCCCTGAAGCATCACTATAAATAGTGAATCCACCTGATCCTGAAGGCAACGTCAGAATCGGAGCTGTCGTCAGCCGCTTCTTCAACTCATCAAAAGCTACCTGACACTCCTCTGACCATACATATTCAGCATCCTTCCGGGTCAACCGTGTCAACGGCTCTGCAACCCAGGAGAAATCATGCACGAATCTCCGATAGTATCCTGCCAGCCCCAGGAAACTCCTGATCTCTGCAACTGAAGTAGGTGCTGCCCACGCCTCAACTGCTACAATCTTCTTGGGGTCAACTGAGATACCATCTCCAGTCACCACATGCCCCAAGAAGTCCACCCGATCCAAGAAGAACTCACACTTGGAGAGCTTTTCGTAAAGCTGCTCCTTCCTGAGAGTCTCCAGCACGATCCTTAAATGCTCCTCGTGCTTCTCCTCAGTCTTGGAATATACCAAGATGTCGTCAATAAACACCACCACAAACTGATCCAGATACTGGTGGAACACCTTGTTCATAAGGTTCATAAACACTGCTGGTGCATTGATTAGCCCAAACGGCATAACCAAAAACTCGAACTGCCAGTATCGTGTCCTGAAAGCGGTCTTGGGAATATCCTCCCTCTTCACCTTCACCTGGTGATATCCCGACCTCAGATCAATCTTGGAAAATACCCGAGCTCCGTTCAACTGGTCAAATAGATCGTCGATCCGCGGCAGTGGGTATTTGTTCTTGATCGTGAGGTTGTTGAGTGCCCTATAGTCAATACACATGCGTACTGACCCATCCTTCTTCGGCACAAACAACACTGGTGCACCCTATAGCGACGAACTCGAGCGGATAAAGCCCTTGTCCTGTAGCTCATCCACCTGCTTCTTCAGCTCCACAAGCTCGCTGTTGTTCACCCGATAGACATGTTGAGAGATGGGTTCCGCTTCTGGAACCAAGTCTATCAAGAACTCTATGTCCCTGTCTGGTGGCAGTCCCGGTAACTCCTCTGGAAAAACATCCTTATAATCTGCTATCAAGGGGTGTGGAATCGTCTGCTCCTCGACCGAGACTCCACAGAAGACTCTGCTGCTCTGCTCTGCCTGACGTCTAGAGTACTCGAACTCTGGCTCCTACGGTGCTCTGAAGAGAACTCTATCCCCTCTGCAATCAATGCTGGAGTGGTTCCTGCTCAACCAATCCATGCCTAGTACTATATCGCAGTTCGGCAATGGCATTACGAGCAGGCTCACCTCCAACTCACGGCCTCCCAAAACTACTCTCTGACCCTTACAAACATCACTCACGAGGATAATACCACCCCCGGTCATGATCTTATAAGTCCTAGGCAACGATTCAGCTATGATACCGTGTCTAATCGTAAAAGATACTGATATGAAGCTATACGAAGCACCGAAATCGAATAATGCAAATGCTGGACTGGAGTCGAGAAGAATTGAACCTGCGATCAGCTCTCCTATCATCTCTGCATCCCCAGCTGCCATGGCGAAAGCTCGCCCCAGCTGGCCTCCCCTGGCTTGCTGCTGGTGCTGGACGAACCTCTGCTGCTGTGTCGGCAGGGCTGGTCCCCTCTGCTGGCCTGCTGGAGCTCTGGCTCCTCCTTCCGGGCCTGCTCGTGCTATGCGGCACTCCCTCATCTGGTGGTCTACTGAGCCACACACCATGCACAGGCCCAGCCTCTTCCGGCACTCATTGAAGTCGTGCCCAGGCTTCTTACAGTAGGCATAAGTGACTCCCTGTCTCTGACCCTGCTGGTGCTGTCTCGACTGCTGCTGCTGAACTGGCCTCTGCTGGATCGGCTGCGGCTGAAACTGCCTCAGCTGCTGATGCTGAAAGTGGGGCCTCTTGGCCTGGCCCCCGCTACTGCTGCCTTCAACTGGGTCTCTCCCCCTCTTGAGCCTAAGCTCAAGATCATCCTCTGCTAGCAAGGCTCCCGTTAAGATCTCCTCAAATATAGCATCTCTGCTGCCCTTGGTCAGGGACTTGACCTCCTTGACCAGACCCTTCCGGAACCTTTGGGCCTTCGTCGTCTCGCTCAAACCCTCTACAAACCTGCCGAGACGACCAAACTCTCCAGCATACTCCTCTACTGAGAGGCTCCCCTCGACCAAGCTCTCAAACTGTGACTCTAAGGCTCTGACTGCTGAATCTGGGAAGAACTTCTTCTTGAAGAAGCCCCTGAACTGCTCCCAAGTCTGCCCCGGTACTCCCACCCTGGGGTCTGACTGATTCCAGATGCGAGCAAGATCTCGCATCCGGCTAGCTGCGGCCTCGATCTGAAGGTCTGCTGGAATCCTGGCCAAGCGGAAGATCTCCTCTATATGCTCGATCCACTCATCGGCATATAGGATCCCCTCTATCCCCAAAAAGTCTCTGGGGCTTATCTTCTGAAACTGCTCGATCCCCGGTGTCCTCGGCTGCTACACTACTGGTCGAGCTGTGGCTGTCGTGACGGCCAACTCCATGCCTCTGTCCTGTCGAGCCTGCTGTCGGTCCATGAACTGCTAGAAATACGTGAAAATCTGAGCTGCGTCCACGTGTCCTGGAGGCGGTGGCTGCTGGAAGGGATCCTCTGGAATGACCGTGTCCTGTCTCCCAGTCGGTGGATGCATACCCCCTGCTGCGGCTGCCGAGGTCTCAACACGAGCTGAGGTGGCAGGAGCTGCAGTCCCCTGGCCTCGTCGTGCTGGCTGAGAGGTAGCAGTCCCCTCTATAGCATCCTCATGAATGGCACGCTGCTATCTAGTCTCTACCATCCTAAAGATAGACAAACAAGAGTATCAATTTCTGAGAAAGAAGCGAAATAACAAAGACAGACAATTATAATTCAAAGGATCAGCTGACAAAAGGATTTAGATGGCAATAAAAGAAATTTTCCTAAAGTGATTGAGTATCTTAAATTAATATCCTATATCCTACTGCAGGCTATACTGATACTCTAATTCGAATACCACTGCACTTCTAGTCTAGACCTGCATGGGCCACCACTAAAAACGTGTCACGACCCGCACCCACTGTGAGGGTACAAGAACGTAACAACGCCCAGCCTACGTCGCAGTGTCGGCGGTACAACGCTGTCCTAGGTCACAACATCTAACAATATATCTCTAAGCAGTTTATACTCCCCGAATGGGGGTGACATAGCAGTAAAACTCAATCACAACTAAGGAAGAGATAGCACGATATGAAATAGAACTCAAGGAAATAAATAGATAAAATAGTCTAAGATAATCCCAGCAATATCCAGAAGTACATGGTCTCAGATACAGAATGAAAGAATATATACAACTCTGAACTCTAAATATAGTCTAGCTAAACATGTCTCAAGACTGCATAAAGTAAAATAAGCCTAACTAATCTAGTCTAGGCAATCGGGGGGATATCCTCAGCTACAGCTGGGTCCTCCTGAGGGTCCAGCTCGCAGGTGTCATCTAAGGCTGCCCCGTAGTAAGTGTCCAGGCAAGCCTCCTCCTCGTCCTCTATAATATTTTCAACAGGTCCAGTCAGGACAGGAGCGAGTACAGTACATCTCAACAGTTCATAGCAGGTTAGAAGATATAATCATGCAGTAAAGTAAGATACAAGTACTGCAAGAAGTGCAGTATGTAAACAGAGATAGAAAGCTGTAATAGAAATATCTACTATAAATAAAGAACTAACATGTGGCTAGTGAGTCAGAGTATAATATAGACATGTAAATGGCATAGGAGATTCTGATAAGACACTATGGAAGAGATCTGATAAGATACTACTTGGGTATTATTCAAATGTCTACTTCTACTCCCCCGTACCCCAATCAGTACACAAGGATCCAAACAGGTTATGTTATGATTCTATGTAATAGCCCCCGAAGGGTGGTACATAGTAGTCCCAAAAATGGGGATTCTAGGAGATTCTAGGACACCCAGTAAATGGGATAAGAGATTCTAGGAGACTCTGTGATCATAAGGGTATATGTCACAAGTAATCAAAGAACCAAAGAAGCATATGGTACGCTATGTAAGTGAAATGCACAGAACGTAGAGTACCCGATGCTCCCTAAGGATAACATCTCAAGAAGGGATCCGTATAGTACTAATCTGTGTGACCAACGTGACAGTACAAGTAAAGTAATCTACTGCAGGAAATAATTCTAAGCAGGATATGAAATGATCAGAGAATGTACTCGCCTGTATCTGAGTGTCCAATATAAAAAGTACCATCCGAGGAGTGGTGTCTGGCTCCTAATCAGAACAGCACAAGTCACAACAAGTCTAAAATGACAAAATGAAGTTCTACTATGCATTCTACATGATTCTAGGTCAATCTAGGCTAAAGTCAACTCTTGGTCAACTCTAGTCAACCCTAGAAATCAACCTAGGTCAACCAAGTCTAATCTAGGTCAAACTAGTCTACACTAGACTAAACTAACCTACACTAGCTAGCACAACCCTTACAAGGCTATGCAAGCATATACTAGCTATATCACAACATAGCTACTAGCTATAACTAGAATATATCTAACATTCTAACATCATTCCTCATTACACCCATTGGTTAAATACTTTACATATAGCCTATAATACAGTTCATTTAGGACATCACATATTTATATATATATCTAGGCTAAGTACTATACCTACAGATATACATCACATATAGTACATATGTATACACATTATTCCTAAAATATTGCACACTCCACATATAGATATTCATATCTAAAATATATACATACATGTGCCTAGAGAGAGAGGGAAGGCCTGAGTGTGTAGGCAGGAGAGTGCAATGTGAGAGCAGTGTGTAACAGGACTTTGTGTGTGTGTGTATGAATGTAGCTGTATGTGTGTGTGCTATACATTGAGGCATACATGAAGCAATATGCACATAACTAGTGGGCAAAAATTGGAAAACAGTGCAAGCATTCAACCAGTGTGTGTGTGTGTGTGTAAACCAGTGTGCAGGAATTAAAATCAGTGAACAGTAATGGGGAGTGCATAAAACAGTGTGTGTGACTGCACTGGACTGAAACAGGAATGTAAATGTGAAAGGGAATCAACCATGGTTCATGATAAAACACAAAATCAATCACAACAGTTTATAATTCAGTTAACATATTGAAACACCAATACCCTTTGTTTAAAACTCAGCTTTTCAGTTATAGGATCAATTCCCAGCTCCTCTTTCAGGTTCTACAAGATTCATGAATCAATAGCTAACAAAAAAATAATCCATACAACTAGAGTTGGTTTCAGATCAAGGTAAGGGTGTCCTCGAGTTTAAGAATTAATGAACCATCCAAATAACTTCAGTTAATTGACAGTTCAAGAAAAGGAGACTTGCATCTCAGGTTTCATATCTCATTAGGAATCATTCATAACCTCAATAATCATAAGAAAACAGTTCACATAATCTAGTTTGCAATGAAATCCCAGGTTTCATATTAACAGTGAATAACCTATTCTCAGGTTTCCATCTTAAAACAACTTAGGAAACATTAGAATCTATGTTGACAGTTCATCAAGGACTAGGTAATGATAGTTAGCAATTTAATGAATCCACCCATTAGCCAAAATCCTATTCTCATAATCAAAGCCTATAATCATTTGTAAAAGCTTAGTAAATAAGAAATATAACATGTGGGAAATATCACAGTTAAGAACACATCATCAACCAAGAAATAAAAACATTGGGAAAAACTGGAAAACAGTGTCAGTGTGTATCAGTGAACCCAAAACCCATGCTCGAGACCAATATCACCCCAATCATTAAACTACTATGCAAAACCTAATCTATTACACATCATTAGACATATTAGGATCCTGATTAACAATTTAAAACACAATTAGAACTATTAGAATCGAATCAAAATAGAAACAAGTCCCAGGCACTGAACCACACAGTGCACGACACGTGCACCACGATTTCCTACCTAGACACGACACGGGGACACATGGGGCTTGACACACGGGGTGTCAGTCATGGCCCCATGCCACGTGTCAAGTCTCGTGTCCATATAAATCGTGTCGTGTCCGCTACAGACCCTGTGTAGCAGGGGATCCCTGTAGCACGCGTGCGAGCGTGTGCACGCGCGTGTCCAAGCCGTAAATCCGACACGAAACGATATTGATACTACCACAGCAGATCAAAAATGCATAAGCAATCATGAAACTAAATTTCCTATTCAAAAGCAAATCAAAAATAACACCAACAGCCCCTTTGTGGCATTTTCACAAACACCAGTGTAGGGACACAGATACGTGTCCAAAACGAACACAAAACCCACTAACTTAAGTCATGCTAGGTTAGACTAGAGTCACTTGACCTAACCAAGTCCAACTAACTAGGGTTAGCTCCTAGGTTGGTCTACATGGGTCCAAACTAGCCAAAATCAATCTAGTCCAAACAATTCTAAAATAATTCCTAAATATTCCCATAAATTCTAATTAATTCTAATAAATTTAAAATACCCCAAAAATGATAAAAATACCCTCATACTAGAAATGTGGTAGTGACAAGAATGGATGGCTCAGAATACAACCCAATTGGAGAGGATACTCTGAGAGATCCATCTGAGTAGGACGTATACTCTGAGCGATCACCTTTACAAGAATGATATCAGTAGTGGGATTGAGTGTTGGAGGAGATATTATCAGCGTATACGTCCTACTCAGATGGGTCTCTCATCGTTACTATTTTTTTCTGACAGCATGGTGGATGTGCTCCGTCAACAGATTCTTGCTCTGAGCCAAAACTTTGCCTCGGAGCTCAAGTAGACATCCTTCGTGTAGAGCTCGAGTGAGAGGTTCCTGATAGCATGGTGGTCTCCTTTGTCTACTTGACCCGTATAGGGTTATTCATGAATTGATTCGTGAAGGCTCGGTGATCATGAGAGTACATGAGTCACTAGCTGATTCCCGAAGATTCATGATAATAGAAGCAATAGATACATGATGTTAGTGAAACACACGAGACAAGAGTATCTGATGCTCCCGAGAGGGATAACATCTCATGAAGGGATCCATATAGTACTAATCCGTGTTACCAACGTGTCAGCATCAAGTAAGATAATCTAAAGCAGGAAATATAATCCTGAACAAGATATAAAATGATCAGAGAATGTACTCGCCTGTATCCTGAGTATCTGAAGAATATCTACTGTCCGAGGAGTGGTGTCTGTCTCCTATAGAACAGTACAAGTCACAACATGTCCAGAATGGAAATATAAAGCCCTATGATGTATTCTACATGAATCTAGGTCAAACAAGGCCAAAGTCAACTCTTGGTCAACTCTGATCAACCCTAGAAGTCAAACTAGGTCAACCAAGTCAAACCTAAATCAAACAAGTCTATACTAGTCTAACTAGTCTATTCTAGGCCTAATCAAGACTAAACAAGTCTAACTAAGCTCTCACTAATCTAACAGACACACCATAGGCCAATACCATACACATAAAAAAAAAAAAAAAAATATATATATATATATATATATATATATATATATATATATATATATATATATATATATATTTATTTATTTTTTTTTTTATTTTTTTTTTTTAAACAGAACCCCCACTTTTATTAATCAAGGCTCAAAATACCGAAGCCTGAAGGGATTACAAAACGAGGATGCTATCGAAAGCGACAGCACCCGCCCAAAACTAACCGAAGGGGGGTTGCCAGAATGAAGGGGGACAGTGGGAGCACACCACGCTCCTTTTGCGGCATTGCCGGTAGATTTCTCGAATCAACTGCTCGACTGAGTACTGGTGGCCCTCATATCTCGCTTTGTTGCGATTCTTCCAAATTGCCCAGGTGGCTGCCGCTGCTACGATCTGGTGGCCGTGGGATTCTCTTCCCCAGAGGGCTAGGAGATCGTTAAAGCGCCCGTCGCCTGGGATGATGCTGTGGATGCCGTTGAGGATGTTCCAGATTTGGTCGGGGAGCCTTCCCTCTCGGAAGATGTGGTCGATGGTCTCCGACTGTCTCTCAATACAGCAATTGCAAGCAGACGCTAGGCTAAAGCCGATGGACTTAAGGGTCTCGTCCGTTGGCAGCTTCTTTCTCAAGACTCTCCACAAGAGGAAGGACCATTTCTTAGGGATGCAAGATTGTCAGTACTGCTCAATGAACTGGTGTTGTCCGTTCTCTTGGATCGCAGCCCTCGCCGATCGCACCGAGAATACTCCGGAACCTTCCAGCGACCATCTTAGCTTGTCCTTGACGTTACCAATGATAAGCCCTTGCTGACAAATGCAGTCGACCGTTCCGTCGCCGGCCCAATCGCGAATCAGGTCCCAATTCCAGACGTTGTTAGTGGAGTTCCACAGGTCTTTAATCCTGCTGTTGTTTGGGGCTCCATGGATGTTCTGGATCAGGCTGTCACCGGTCCATTTCTCCAGGAAGAGGTTGGCCATGCCGTCACCCAGCTGGAGTCTAATCGCCGGTTCTGCCAGCTCTCGGCCCTGAAGGATGCGGCGCCAAGCCGCTGAGGATCTGCAATTAGCTCTGGCTAGCGCTGGGTGGATGTGTTTGAAGTATCTTGCCTTCATAAATCTGGTCCAAAGGTTATCGCATGTGCGTAATTTCTACCACAGTTTCATAGAAAATGCATTCACGGTGTGATTGAGTTTAGTGAATCCAAGCCCGCCGCTCGTGGTCGGAGTGGCCATGGCATCCCAACTAGCCCAGTGGTGCTTGTCATGACCGTCATTGTGGCCCCAAAAGAACTTGCAAAAGATCTGCTCGATCGACGCCAGGACCTTCTTGGTCGGAGAGCAAGCCGCTAGAGTGTGGATGGGGACAGAGTTGAGCACGTGCTTGATGAGGATTATTTTGCCGCCAGGGGATAAGGTGGCGTTGTGCCACCCATCAATTTTGTTTCTGATCTTGGTGATGAGGGTCTCGAAGGTGCTGGCATTGGATCTCCCATACACCAGGGGACAACCAAGGTAGTTGAAGGGTGGGTGGGCCACCGCAAAGGAAGATATGTTGGTAAGACTGGTGGTATTCTCGATGTTGGTGCTGTGGTGGGTATAGATGACGCTCTTGGAGTGATTTATTTTCTGGCCTGAGCATTTGGAATACCTATTCAGAGTGTTATGCACCACTTCCATCGACCCGACGTCCCCGGATGAGAAAATAAGTAAATCGTCAGCAAAAGCCAGGTGGGTGATGATGGGGCAACCGCTGGCGGTGTGATATTGCTGGAAGTTTGGGATGTTGACCATGTTGTTGAGGTTTCTGCTCAGAGCGTCAGCTGCTATGATGAAGATCGTGGATGACAAGGGATCGCCTTGTCTGACTCCGCGACTGGATTTGAAAAATCCCTCGGATTGTCCGTTGATGACTGTGGAGAACCATGAATTGCTAATGGCTCTCCACACTGTGTTGGTCCAAATCTCCGAGAATCCGAAAGCTCTAAAGACCCAGATCATGAACTGCCAGTCGAGTCTGTCGTAGGCTTTCTCCATGTCGATTTTGATGGCGATGTTGCCCCCTCGAACAGGAAATTTCATGCAAGTAATAAGCTCTTGGGCCAACATGATGTTGTCCTGGATGTTTCTCCCTCGAACGAATCCGCTTTGCTCCTCCGATATGATTTTGGGAAGAATGTCAGACATTCTGGAAGCAATGATTTTGGATATAATCTTGTTGATGAAGTTGCAAAGACTGATAGGCCTGAAGTCGCGGAATGAGTTGGGGTTGTCTTTTTTCGGGATGAGGATGAGGATGAGGTTGGCGCTGGAGATGGCTTTGGGGAAATGAGCTCCTTGAAGGAAGGCGATGGCCGCGTCGGTAATGTCCCGCTTGATAATCTCCCAGCAGGAGCGAAAGAATGTCCCTGTAAATCCGTCTGGGCCGGGGGCGCTATGCTCATTCAATGCCCATACCGCGTCTTTCACTTCCTGATCAGATAGGGGTCGCTCCAGCTGTAAGTTATCGGACTCACTAATGATAGAAGGGATTTGGTCAAGGAAAGAGGCGTCTTTGTTGACCGGTTCCTTGGAGAATAATTTGGTGAAGTAATCGGCCGCCGCCTCTTGGATGCCCTTGTGGTCAGTTCTGATGATGCCGTGCTCGTCGGTTATATGATGAATAGATAGTTTGTTTCTTCTGCCATTGACGCAGGCGTGGAAGTATTTGGAGTTGTTGTCCCCGTCACTGTCCCACTTCAGCCTAGCTTTCTGTTTCCAGAATTCGGTCTCAACTTTGAGTCTGAATTTGAGGATGGCCTTGGTAAGGTTGAGAGCTCTCCTGGCCTCGGGGGATCTGTCGATAAGGAAATTGGCTTCGGCCCGGGCGACGTCTTCGGCGACGCGAATAGCTTGGAAAATGTCCCCGTAGGCTTGTTTGCTCCAATTGGAAAGGGCTTTCCTGGTGGCCTTGAGCTTGTTACTGACCCGAGTGAGGGGGTTGGGGGAGTCCTGGCTATTCCAAGCTTCGGCAACGATGCGCAGGAACTGCGGGTGATTAGTCCAAAAGTCGAGGAATTGGAAGTTCTTCTTGGGGAGGATGGTGTTGTTTTTAATCTCCATCAGAAGGGGGGCATGGTCGGATTCGGTAGAGTTAAGGTGGGACAGGGTGGAACTGACCCTCATGCCTTGTATATATATATATATATATATATATATATATATATATATATATATATATATATATATACAAATAGAAATATGCCTAACACATTAGCTATTACACATATTGAAATTCTCATATATCCTACTCTACCATTCACACATTCACATTAGATTAGGCATGCTATATATAGCTATAGGCATACTAACATATATAGAAATATGTATACATTGTATATATATATATATATATATATATATATATATATACATATACAAATAGAAATATGCCTAACACATTAGCTATTACACATATTGAAATTCTCATATATCCTACTCTACCATTCACACATTCACATTAGATTAGGCATGCTATATATAGCTATAGGCATACTAACATATATAGAAATATGTATACATTGTATTTACATAGAGAGGGGGATAACATGTGATGTGTGTGTCTACTGTTCATGCATGTGTGTATGGGTGAGAGTGTCAATATGAGTGTTAGGCAATGTGGGTGTCAATGTGTTCATGTGTGTGTGTGTGTAGGAATACATGAAAGGAACTCAGAAACAGTGTGTGTGTATGAGAATGGCAAACATACAATGTGTGTGTGTGATGTGCTCCTAAGTGTCAGGATCATGTGAACCTGTGTTCACAGGAATATAGGTGAACTGAAACATGTATGTGTGTGTATGTAGGATGTGTGTGTCTGTGTGTGCCACAGGATTATGACCCATGTGTTAGAGTGTGTGTAGATACATGAACCTGTGACAGTGTTCAGTCACATGAGATTGTGTGAGCGGGTGTGTGTGTTATACAGTAAACATGTGTGCAGGAATGTGTGTTAGAGTGCTAAGAAGGAAACTGTGTGTGAGTACTCAATGAAGGAATACATGAAAGCAGTGTGTAAATGGAAATCAGGAATTCAGAATGTGTAGATAGGCTTTACATATGTGTGTGACAGTCACATGGGTGTTGAGGGAAAGTGAGGAAAACTGGGATTAGTTTTAGGATTCCTGAAACTTGACAGGAATCCCAAACCCAACTCCCAAATGCAACACCCCATTGCATAAACAAAATCAAAACTAACCTAACAATTGACTATCGGTTAACAATCATGTAGGTGCACCAATTTACTCAATTAATCATCAGTAAAATAGAAAATGAAAACAATTTTTCAGAAATGAATATACAGTCTATGCGTATCAGTGTGGTATCAGTGTTCAAGAGGAATTCAAAAATTCGAATTCAAAAACACATCAAAATGCTAAACCAAGGGTTGGTACAATGTGTCATGCATGTGAGGGTACTATAGAGTGTCCTCGTGTCCAGGAATTGGACACAAATCGTATCCAAACAAACACGTGTACACAGACACTAAACAGTACAAGACAATCGTCGTACACGCGTGCACGTGCATCCAACACGCGACACACGACACGACACGTGCTTGTGTCCAGTTGTGCACTTAGGGTAGCTCTAGGTATGACACACCTTGCATTGGGTCCACGAGTCACACAGACAGGACACGACATGCGTGTCAGTCATGCCTGTGCACACGCACAGCAGCTCGAGTGCGACAGCGTACGACCAATGCGACCCCGATTTCTCCTCGGGTAGTGCACGAGATGCTCCCAAATTTTGGGAGCATGGTCGCAGACGTTGCCCCAAGGTTCACACAAAAAATCAGGACACGACGTGTCCTGTGTCCAGAGATATGGAGCCCGTGATGCAGGACACGGCCTACGGGCTCGTGTTGCGTGTCCACACGTAAAAACAGGACACAAATGGACACGAAACATACTACTACCTTCACAAATATTGATAGAAACATCAAGATCTACAAATCCATGCAATTATATTTCAAAAATATGAAAATTAATTCCTATGTGGCATTTTTACAAACACATAGTATATCAATACGATACGTGTCCGATACGGACACGAAATGGACATGAATTGTGCCCAGATTTTATGGGCAATTAGGTAACCCCTAAACCTAACCTATTATGCAAGAAAATCAGGAAGAAACAAGGGTTTAGGTGGTTTACCTATTGAGTATCAAAACTCAAGGAAGAGCTCCAAAGAGAGGATTCCAAATGGCAACTCCAAATCTCCAAATGGTACACAAACTGAGGTGATCCTCCAAAATCAGAATATAAACATAAATTAGATCCTATTGCAAAAGACTAGGATTAAAAAGGAGCTAAAATGAATTAATTGGGATTTTTGAGCATAGGGGAAATACCTTTCCACCAAAATTAGGGCAAACCTAAAAAGAGGCAAGAACACTATTAAGAGACTACTTATAGGAAAGGGAAACCTAATAGTGGCTGCCATGGTAAGGTTAGAATTGGTCTTGGGCTTAATTCATGGGCATATGGCTTAAACACTAGGCTAAAATTTGATAAGTCATAAGTCATTGACTTAAGTCACTAGTCATGGACTAATTCCACCCAAACTAATCCTCCCTACTTTAAAACTAATTTCTAATTACTAAAGTAGATTAACTAGAGTTAGACTAGGGTTACCAACTAGGGTTAGTTTCTAGGTTAGGCTCCAAAGTCAATACTAGTCAAAGTCTAGATTAACCCTTAATTAAAATATACCAAAAATCATATAAATTCTAATAAATCTCAATAATTCATAATAATTCCAAATAATATATATTAAATTCAAATAATTCAAAAATGAAACACCCTAATCACAAGTCATGATTTTAAATAGTTTAAAAATGATTAAAAATCACCAAAAATCATGATATGAAATAAATATCAATAAATAGTAATTATAGTTACAAAATTTCAAACTTACCCTCATCTGGAAAACTGGGTGTTACAGGCGGAGCCTCTCCAGACCCGTCGCCATCGCCGTCGCCGCCTTCTCTGCTCAGAGGTGTCGCCTCCTAGTCCTCCTCCTCTTCTTCCTCCTCCTCATCCTCCTCCTCCTCTGCCTCTTAACGATCCCCCCCAAAGCTTCTCCTCCTCTGAACGTCAAGGTCTCTCCCAACTCCCTCTCGATGTACCATCTCCGCCTCTTTCTTCTCCTCCCGACTCCCTCCACCACTCCTTGTCGTCAGCGCCATCTCCTTGAAATTCGAGGTATTTTATTTTTATATCTAGGGTTTTTTATTATCGATATTCAATCTTCTAGATTTTTCGTGGAGCCTTTAATTGTTTTTAGATTTTTGTTTTTCATTTTTTTAGTTGTCTTTGATCTTGTGTTTTCCTCTAGTGATAGGAAACCTACTGCTAATAGAGTTATATTCAGGATCTAGAAGGACTTTGGACTTTGATTTGTCGGACTTTGGAGGATTGGTAAGTTTGATTTGTGTTTTTTTACTTATGTCTCTGATCTTTTGATAAGTTATTCTTTAGAGGATTGAAAAATAAGATAACGTCAAAATTTAACATTGAATGTGCCAAGTGCAATTTTCAATCCGAATGTGCCAAGACCATGGGATATCTCTGCTCTTTTTACTTATGTCAAGTGCAATGTCTCTGATCTTTTTTACTTATATCTCTGTTTTTTTTACCTTGAATGTGCCAAGTGCAAAGTCTCTGATCCTTTAACATTGATTGTGTCAAGTGCAATGTCTCTGATCTTTATACTTATGACTATGTTTTTTACCTTAATATATCAAGTGCAATTTTCATCCGAATGTGCCAAGTTAAAGCAACAGCACCATGGGATGGTACTGAGTTAACATTGAAAAATAAGAGAACTCAAAATTTAATCAGCTTGGTATGCTTATTAAAGCTGGCCTTTGATCCAAAAGATCTCACTACTAACCCCAAGCACAAAAAAGCCTAATGGAGACATCTTAATAACCTTCATATATTCCCTGTATCGATGTTATTTTCTGATAGTTGTCTGTATAGGATATGCCTTAATATTTGCAACCTTAAGGTATTTTTCCCTCTAAGTTATACTTAACCCAGGTCTCTGTGTGTTTGATTTTGCAATGTGATTTTTGTTTGATAAAAAAACTAGAGACCAACACTGTCACTTTGTTTTTGTAATGTTCTTTTTGGGTCAGGGTGCAAAATTGCTTTTGACCCTTGCATTGGCCATTGGAATAAGTCTATGTTTATGAAATAAATATTAGTATACAAGAATTGTAGATATAGACTAACATTGTATGTCAAGAATACATGCATTGAACATACTAGTTCTTGGCGTGATGCCAACGTGCATCACTTATGTATTAATCATTTTGGTTGGAGGCCAATTCGGCATCCAACATCTGCATTACTTGGAAGCCAAGTCAGGAACCAAGGCAATATGTCAGAATAGCCCATTCATGTAATCAAATAGAGTAACTGTGATACTGATACCAAAACTGGAATCCTATAAATAGAGAAGATAAGCAAAGAATAGGAATACATTGTAATCTGATTTCTTCTTCAATTTAGATCTATAATTTTGTGGCGAATGTTGCTTGATCTTTTCCAATTCCAATTATCGAAGGAAGGGAATGCATCAGTTTTGTTAAATTAGCACCTGACTGGTTGTCAACACATATTTTAGTCATGACACTTTACTATTATTATTTTTATATTAATAATTGCATGTAATTGTTTGTTATCTATACAATATGCTAACTTTCTTACTTAGTGTCTATGACACGTCACTTTTATCATTATTGTAGTTATGGTGAGCAGCCAACGAAGTCACTAAATTTGGTTGCTAAGGATGGATAAATCATGGCTTAATTATCCAAGGTCCTTCTAAATTTCCTTGATATATTTTTTACTTTTAGGCTATCAAATATATGAATATTTATGTAAATTATTATTATTTTTGTTTTTATTTGTAGGTCTAGTGATAAGTACTTAGAATGAGTGAAGAGATTTATAGAAAATGCTAAGAAGTATGCCATGAATCCTGATAGAATGGAAGAGCGTTCCCATCCCCCTCAAGTCGACATATATATTTTGTGGTAATGCTATTGATATTTAACATTGAAATATTAAATTTATTTTTATCTTTTTGTTTCATTATAGTCTCGTCAAGAAAGTGTGAATGCTGGTGCTACTATAAACCTTGTGAATGCAAAGTGCAGTATGTTAAATTGGACTACCTCAGGACAGGTGGTGGCAAAGACAGAAATTACAGCTACGGATTCTACTTCAATGGTACATCATGTTATACTTGGGCCAGATTGCTACAAAGTTTGGGTTAAAGAAGTTTTAGATCCAAATATTACTTTGTTCCGAGCCTCGATAGAATTTTTTACACTTGATGATGCTATAGGAAGTACAATTGCTTGGCTGCACAAGTATATTAGCTTTGAAGTGGTACAAATTTTTTTATAAGAGTTTGTGCTCTTTGAAGGAGCATATAATTTCGTTACTGTTCCAAAGTTATATTCTATTGATACATAGATAATTTTTCTACATATGTCTTGGTTGTCTGCATTAGTCTTGGATTGATACAGTACCAACTTGACCGATACTTTGAAAGCAACTGCTGATTTAAGCTATTATACATCTATTATTAGCCAACACACGTAAATACTACCTGAAATGTCTCTATCAAACTACCACAAAAAGGGAATAGATTTGGGAGCTGAATTATTTTGAATAGTAGTGCTTAGGTGGTTACATTTTAGTTTAGTTGTCTGGCTATTAACTTTGTGAGGAATACAACCAAGCTTTAGTTGCCTGGCTATCATTTTGAATACTACTGCTGCTGTTCAGATGCAAACACAACACTACCCTTGGCCTATAACTTGGTATATGCAAATAATCTTGTTAGGAATATCATATGTATCCTAACTGCAGCTCACTTGTTCACATATAGTCTTGTTAGGACTATGTATCCTAACTGTAGCTCTCTTGATACACATACAAAAACACAGATATTCTGATACATGTTTGTAGTGTCAGTCTATAGGAAAAGTACTCGTGGCAGTATGCAATCAAGAGCAGTTTAGGTAGAACAGTAGCAGATGCCCCCTCGTACCAGAACCTCCGTATGTGATGCAGAACTGTATAAATAGGTAGAGTATGTGTTGGAGGGAGAGACTAACAAGCTAGTTACCATTTGACATATCCAGATTGATATTTTTACTGTTGTGATGTTAAGCAGTGTATATATAAAAAAAAGTTTGTATGCAAGTGTTTTTGCTGGTGCTGAGGTTACAAGCTAAGAAGGTTAACTATTGTTTCGTATAAAGTTATTACTTTTTCTTTCTTTTTGTTTTTGTTTTTTGTTTCTCTTTTTCTTTTTCTTTTTCTAACCAGAGTATAGACACGTCTAGTAAACTTAGCATTATTGTATCCAAAATTCTCCCACCCTTCCAGTTCAGAGAATGCATTCGGTCAATGCAACAATTATGTTTCGTTAGACCCATCAGATTTGAGTCCTCATGGTCACATGAAGTTACGTCTCCACTTTGTATCATTTACCCAAAAAAATTGGAGCATCTGCACACTCTTTCTTTGATTGCCCCAACATTCGAATAACCACCTTAATTTGGAGGTAGTCGTTTCATGCCGCATTAAAGAAGTTCTGTTTGCTCTTCACTTATTTATTTGTTTATTTATTTATTTTTTAAGTCGTACTATTATTGGAAGGAATTTTTTTGTGGAATCAAACCTATATCAGAATGTGCTATGTCTCCACTTGTTAACTACTAAAACCATTGGGCTTTGACATTTGCTTTGCAATTACTTATTTCTAAAAATGCTTCGTTGATGTAGTAAATAAAATTTCCAATCTTCTTTCATATGATGTTCCTACCCTTCTTTACTTTCGTGTTACTCTATGTTACATGGACATAGATACAGACACACAGGGTTAGGATATGATTAATTTTTTGGCGTGTCCTAGTAAAATCTAAAGTGCAGACATAATACGGCCCACACTTTCTTTACGAGGAAATCCCTACAATTCATTGGCAAATAAATACACCAAACTCTTAGTGGAATCCTACTGTTTCTTCCTCTGTACAAGTTGTTTCTTCAATTTTAGTTCCTCCCAAGATCTGGTAATTGACATGTGAAGGGAGTCTCCTATGAACTGTTCCTACTTACCAACTTTGCTCCAGCAGTGACAAAATTTTCTCAAAAGTTTTGGCACATACACTCCCATGAAGTGCCACAGGACATGCTAATAACTATTAATGGAACCAACGAAAGCGAGGCTCAGAATCCAAATCAGCTAAGCTGGCCAAGTTTTGTCAGTGGAGATCATTTCCTTTTCCAGTTTCATCCTTCAGGGTGATGAGACAAAGATCAACATAACTCTCTAAGCTCCTTCAGGGTGATCATTTCCTGAATGTTTCATAGAGTTCCATTAGTATTAGGAGAAAATAAAGTAGCCCATTTTTTGTCAAAACATAGTAACCATTGTAAGTAGCAGGTGAATCCTTGGTCAGCCTACATTATGAAAAAGGAATATGGACATTTAAGAGCTAGAGTTTAATCAAAAGCTTTTATGTGGACAAATTATAAGGAGAAAAAAAGGATAAAAATGACTTAGGAATATGGTTATAAAATAGCTATAAATACTTAGCAATTGGCAGAACTTGGTCACCGACAAATAGGTTCTGGGAGCTCCAGCACCTCAAGGCCAAAATGTTTATGAAATATTAGACATTTGAGTACTGTTGTGTAGATAGTTTTTTGCTTTGCTAGATTCCTTAAATAACATAGGGTCACAGGTTTTCCATTAGCGTTTTGGTGGAAAACATGTTGTTTTCATTCAAGAAATCACATACCTGGTACTTCCTATCCTGCAAAACTCGGTCCGCCTAGTTTTGTTGGACCCGTTCAGGTTTAAAGAACATGGACAATTGCTTATCATATTGGACTGTAGTACGCCCATAAAATTTCTTATCATACCTGTTCAGATTTAGGTTTTGTTCGAAGCTGCATTATAATCGTAGAGATATACTTGGTAACTTTTTCAGCTCCATCTCTGTTGATATTTAATGGCACCTATGTTGAAGTGTTCTATATTACTTGTACCGGACTCTTTGAAGGTTGCACCTACCAAAATTTCACTATTAGCTTAAGTTTGGCTATGTATGTAGGCGTTTGTGAAGGTCGAGTACATCTGACTTTGTGCCATGTTTAGGAATTCTAAGAACTCGTGCAGAGTGTTGGAAAAAAAAACTTTATGCATTTTTTCCACATTCGATAAGTAGTCTTCACCTACAATGTTATTTGCAGCTTCTTATCAGAGTATACCGGGAAGTGACTCCGAGAATGACCCAAATAATACAACTGCGAGTACACTATTCTACTTTATATTTGAAATCCTTGGAGTTGTGCCTTGTGATACTTATGACCATCTTCTGCTGCAGATATTTGTCAGTAGTCTGGATCCAAATGTTATCGATGAAAATCTTCGTCAGGTTTTTAGTCAATATGTTTAGTTGATCCACGTAAAAATACCTATGGGCAAGCACTGTGGGTTTGTTCAGTTTGCTCAAAGGTATGCATTTTAAGATTTCTGTGTCGGCCATACTTTAACTACATATATAAAAAATCTCTTTACTCAGTATATAACAATATTGTTTCCTTTTTAATTTGATCCCTTGCAGAGCTTGTGCTGAGGCAGCTTTGTTGATGCTGAATGGCTCTATGTTGGGTGCTCAAAACATTCATCTTTCATGGGGTCGTACTCCAAATAAATATGTTTAAATTGCACAGTTGTATTTTTTGAGTTAACTTTTTGTCCGAGTTCTATGAACTGAAGACCTTTAATCATTTTTTTGTTCTAGACAACCAGATGGGAATCAATAGAATAGTAACTATTATGGGTATGCACAAGGCTATGATACAAACGGATACCAACCTCCTCAAGAATAAGGGAACTATCAGCAATAACAGGTACACAGTTCTTGCTTGTAGCTCGTCTAGCATTAATATGATAGAACACTGTTTGATACATTGAGTTCTTTCTACCTCCTTATTGTGAAGTTAACTCTCATGTATATGTTTGCCATTAAAAACTTTGAATTGGAATTTCAATCACAAATAGAACAATGTTACAATATAGGACTTAGATGTAGTCCTAGGAGTATACTTTTGTTTTTATCTGGGTCCTGTGTCGATGGAGCGAGTGGTAATGTGTTGACTCCGTTGACGATCTGACGATGATCTTAGGTTCTCTGAAGGTCTGGGTTGCTCTGGATGCCGGAGCTTACGGAGGAAAAGAAGACGCTGAGTGTCTCTTCCAATCCCTGTGAGTAGACGTACGTCTCTGTAACTCTGATGATCTCGTTATGTCTGTCTCTGACTGTCTATCTGTGTGTGTTGATGAAGGAATGATCCTTCTATTTATAGCTTGCAGGCTGGCTACTCTTGCACACATATGTCGAATACGCCTGATCGTAGGAACGCCATATGGCTGATGCTGGCGAGGGCGTATGGTCGATGTGCCCTGATTTGGGGATTGAATCCTTCCTGTTGTGCCTATGGTGCTGCAAAACTGATACATGGCAACTGAGAGGATTCTTTAGTTGCTGAGATCTTGGGTGGTTGGCACCCCTTCTTGGACTGAACTGAGTCAAAGGACACGTGGCACATGTCTATAGCTTAAAGATCTCGGATTTGGTAGAGAGTGATCTGACAGGATGCGCTCAGGATTGGACGCATGCGAAGACTTAGCTCGTAACCTTCAGGAGTCATGAACCAGTCTGGGCGTATGGCTTTTGAGGTACATGCGAATCGGCCACGTGGCTTGTAACCGTTAGAGGAAAGTAATGATGACGCTGACATCAGCGGCACTTTATTTTCTGTAAAAGCTGTTGCTGCTCTGTCTTCGAGGCATGGCTGCTGTCGTCTCAGACTTCAGCATTTAATGCTCTTGACATGTGATGAGCTTTTGAGTTGGCGCATTGCTCTGCGTTCTACTAGGCGCATAGGGACGCGTGGGGCGCATCCTTATGAGGTGTTTGGTACTGTAGGGTGCGTCTGTATGATGCACGGTATCTGACCGGCGTATCTTCATTGGTCCGACTGTTGAGTTCTTCGAGTGCTTTAAATAGCCATTTTGACTTGGCTGAATTTGAGGGGACAGGTTCATCACCATGAATGCAAATTCATTGCATGGGATTCGGAGAGCCCGCCACTTGGCGCGTGGGTTTGATTTACCCGACCTATAAATAGCAGCAAGGAGAGAGTTTGTTTCTCGTTTTCTTTCGTCTTCCCGAATGGAGATGAACTTCTTCGTTCGAGTTCATTCTGTTGATAAGATGCTTTCGAGGGAGAAGATACGTCGAGTCGTCTTCATACGCACTTGTGAAGGTGACTGTTACATCCAAAAACTGGGATCGCGGGATCCCGATGCAGGCCAAAGGTGCCTGTTGCATCCAAAGATCGGGATGTTCGAGTCCCATCTCCGTTATGCTGGAAGAGCCGCAGATCGGAATTGCGGTGCTCTTCTTTTCCTTGGACTTTGGAGAGCTCTTCCTCCAGCTAGAGTGGGGTTGATCGCCCACCCTTGTTATGCTCAAAATCGAAGTAGAGCGCATATGCTTAGACTTGGTGATGCGCCTGACTGAGGTGATGAAGAGATGCGCCTGGCTGAGATGCTGAAGAGACGCGCCTGACTAAGACGCTGAAGAGATGCGCCTGACGGATGATACGCCTGGCATGGGGCACATGGTAGTTTGTTGCGCCTGGCTGTAGTCTTAGGATCTTTCTTTTTGTAGAAGTTCTCCTTTGTAAAGCCTTTCTTTGGACGTGAAATAGAATACCAATCTTCTTTTAATGTCTATACTTTTGTTGTCCCTTGCTGTGCCAAGTACTTTGTTTGAGCTCCCTGGCGCATGTAGTGTTAAGCGCATTGGAATAGATGCGCCTGAAATTCTATGCTTCCATAAGACCCCCTTCAAAGTTTTTAAAACTTTTTGTCAAGTTTTGGAATACTTTGAATAAGAAGCATGGTGGTGTCCTCAATGGGGCGTATGACTGTTCGAGGCGCATGATTGCTCCGTGCATCTGTGATGAGGCCCACGCTCCTCTCAGTTTTAAATGTAAATGATAACGCTTCGGCATATATCCGCCGTTATCATTTCTTAGAACCCCAAGCGGTGGCTGACTTCACCCTTCATCGGTTTCTGCGTATGCCCAAGCCTATAAATAGGAGTCTGATGGAGAGAGAGAGTTCTTCCTCTCTTTTCTTTCTTCTTCTTTAGAGTTTTTCTTTCAAAAAAAACCCTAACTTCTTTTTACGAGATGGCTCCCAAGACTCCTCGTGGTGGTGCTAGACGAGGACAAGGTCGGGGTAAGGAGCCGATGGAGTTTGACGAGGAGGACGCTCCCTTCATCACTGCGAATCCCGCCAACGTTCGTCCAGCAGTGACGGGTGGGTGTCTTCTGTCTTTGTGGTTCCCAATATTTTTAGACGAGTTTGGGGCATACGGATGAGTTTTATCCTGTTGTTGTCCCTAACTCCTTGTTGCTGACGCGCATGGACTTCTGTCCTGATGATGCACTGAGGTTATTCTGCTGACGTGCATGGGTTTAGGCCCTGATTATGTGCTGAGGCTATTCCGCTGAAGCGCATGGGTTTAGGCCCTGATTATGTGCTGAGGCTTCACTGCTGACACGCATGGGCTTGGGCCCTGATTATGCGTCGAAGCTTCACTGCTGACGCGTATGGGTTTAGCCTATGATTATGCGTCGAAGCTTCACTGTTGACGCATATGGGCTTGGGCCCTGATTATGCGCCAGGCTGCTGATGCGCCCCAAATGTCTTGTCTTTAAAGCCTTTAAATTTTTCCTTGCTGCCTAACTTATTTTTGCTGTGTCAGTGTCGATGACTATCCCCTTGCTAAACGAAGTCCTTCTAGATGCTTTCTTTTGCATTATGGGGGTTGACTTCAACGAGGAAGTTATTAACCCATCGAAGGATGCTTATCGTGCTGGATCAGCCTCCCGAGAGGATGTTGCAAATCTGGGATCAGTCGCCTATTTTTCTCCAAAGTATGATGGAGAGCGGTAAACTGAAATCTGCTGAATCTGAGAATATAACTTTCTTAAAACCGACCTTTCTGTTTGGTGACCGCTTGATCTCCACTGAGGTGAAGATACTGAAGATCAAGGAAAACTGGTTCATCACGGCAAAGGGCATGGCCCTGTACATGCGGCAGTTTGAGCATCAATTGCCACTTACAGCTTTCTGTCGTTTGGCTTCCAAGAGGAGGATGCCAGGGGAACTTACTCCTTCTCAAGGAGGGGCAGTGGGGACTCGGGCTGAAGATTTGAAGCATCGGATCGAAGAGCTTTCTGCCAATCCCAATGATGCTTAGGGATTATAGTCTCTCTCTTTTTTGGTTTTTATTTTTTTTGGCAACTTTGCTGGGGATGTAATCCTTTACTTTTGAATGCAAAATAAAGAATTTTCTGGTGTGTTCATCTTTACTGTCATAAACTAGTGATTTGTGTGGACCTATTATCTTTTGCGCACCTTGGTTTTTAGGTACATATAATTAGTTAGAGAGGACCAACATGTTTGCACAGAGGTAATATGGACATGGCAAATATGGGGTTCAAATGAAGGAATCTTCCTACTCGGAGGTGTTATGGACGTGGTAGGAGTGACTCTGGGAGGATACGCGGAACTACTCAGAGGTAATATAGACATGAAAGTTCTGCGATCGATGTACGGCAACGCGAAGGTTGTCTGTACGGGATGTTTACTCAGAGGTAATATGGACATGGTAAACATGATAAGTAGCGCAATCCTACGTAGTGTAAGATTTTGCTTTGCAGGATATAGAGGAGCAACTCAGAGGTAATGTGGACGTGGTTGTTCTTCTACCGGAGATATAATACCACAGAACAACTGGGTTCCAAAAGCATAAGATTTTGTGAAAGGAAGGTGTATGTGAGCTCTAATGATCAGGTACACTGATTCCCTTACTAGGTAGAGATGGAATTACATATCTGAAAGATGTCAAGAGTAGTACTTCTTTAGAAACTTGCCATTGATGGGCATTATGAACAAGTCCCCGTTTGATCGGGCGAGGCGGTAAGCACCGTTTGAGTATACCGTCTCTATGATGAAAGGTCCCTTCCACTTGGGCTCAAACTTTTTTGGTGTTTTGTGAGTCAACACCATCGGCCTCCTGACTGCCAGGACCAGGTCGCCTACTTGGAAAGTCCTTTGCTTGACCTTTTTGTTGAAAGCCTGTGTTATACGGGCTTGATAGAGTTCAATGCGTTGCTGAGCTAGGAGACATTTTTCGTCAAGTGTCTCCAATTCTCGCAGACGGCGGCGTTGATTATCTTCTTCTGTCAATTGGTTTGTAATCGCTACACGGAGTGAGGGTATCTGGATCTCGAAAGGCAGTACCGCTTCGCTCCCATAGACTAAGGAGAATGGTGTGTTGTCCGTCGGAGTCTGTACCGTTGTACGGTAGGCCCACAGGCATTCGCCGAGCTTTTTGTCCCAGTCGCATTTGTTGGATGACACGACCTTTTTGAGTAGCCTGATGATCGTCTTGTTAAAAGCCTCGGCCAATCCGTTCGCTGTCGGATTGTAGGCGGTTGATTGCACGTTCTGAATACGATTCTTGTCACAGAATCTGCTGAAAACATGGGTGATGAACTGTAGACCATTGTCGTGGATAATCCTACGGGGTACCCCGAAATGGTAGATGACATGATGCTTGATGAAGTTGATCACCCTAGAGCTTTTCACTTCCATCAGTAGAACCGCTTCTGTCCATTTGGAGAAGTAGTCGGTGATGGCTAGGATGAAGCGGTGTCCCCTCGATGAAGGAGGGGTGATAGGTCCCACAATGTCCATGCCCCAAGCTTCAAAGGGCTAGGAGGCGACTGTAGGATGTAGTGGTTTCGATGGTGTATGGATAAATTCGGCATAAAGCTGGCAAGCATTGTACTTTTTATCATAGTCGACGGCGTCGGCTGCCATGGTTGGCCAGTAGTAACCCATGCGTCGCAGTCGATCCTACAATTTAGGGCCAAGTTGATGAGCCCCGCAAGTCCCGTCATGAGCTTTTCGAAGGGCTTCGGCTGCTTCTTCGTTGGATAGACATCGAAGGAGAAGTCCATCGTAGGACCGTCGATACAGCATTTTAGTAGCTGTATCATAATAAAATCGAAGGGAACGCCTTCTGACCGAGACGGCTTCTTTCGGGTCTTCTGGGAGGATTCCATAGACCGCAAAGTCGATGAACGAGAACCTCCAGTCTCCGATATTAATACCGGTACTTGTCGTCCTGGCATGGGCCATTTGTGAGCATAGGTTGTTTTTAGGACAGACCAAGTCTCGACCAATTATCGTGACGTAGTGTTGAGTCCCGAGGGGTACTGCTAGTGAAGCTATGAGGCCAGTCAGAGCATCAGCCTCCAGGTTTTGTAGCCGAGGTACGTGTTCTATAAAGAACTTGATGAAGGTTGAAATAATATTCAATGTCGCTTCATTGTAAGGAACCAGATCTTTATGACGAACTTCGTACTGCCCTCGGATTTGATTAACGATGAGTTTTGAGTCGCCATAAGCTTCCAGATGATCCACCCCCAGCTGTTGCGCCAGCTGGAGTCCCATGATGAGAGCGTTGTACTCGGCAATGTTGTTGGAGCACGGCTCTGAAATGGAGTAAACACGCTGGATGACCAGCTAATCGGGGGAGACTAACACCACCCCCACTCCTGTGATGATTTGGCCTTTGGGGCCTATTCTCGAAGCGCCATCGAAAAACACCCGCCAGACGAAGCTTTTTTCAGTGACGTTTGATTCTTGGACCTCATCTGGGATGTCTTTATAGAGTCTAGAGGACTCTGGAATGGGGTGCGCGACTAAAAAGTTGGCTAGGGCTTGACCCTTGACGGCTTTTTATGGAACAAATACCATATTATACGGTGTCAACAGGATTGTCCATGTAGCTAGTCGGGAGTTCAATGATCCCGGCTTCGTCATAAGAACCCTGAGTGGATTGACTCGGGAGATGACATGAATTGTCTAGCCCAAAACGTAATGGCGAGTCTTCTGGATGGCGAACACCAAAGCCAAACATTCCTTTTCGACGGGGTTGTACCGGTGTTCAACCCCAATTATTGTCCTACTAAGGTAGTAGATAGCTTGCTCGTAGCCTACATCGTTGTTCTGAGCCAACAAAGTGCCGAGGGAATGATCCATGGCACGGACGTAGAGGAGAAATGGTTTGCCTGCGACGGGTGCCACCAGGACTGGCGGGCTCGTCAGGTAAGCTTTGATGTCATTGAAATGTTTCTGGCATTCTTCTGTCCAGACGTAGGAGACTCCCTTCTTCATGAGCTGGGTGAAGGGTTGACACTTTCCGGAAAGGTTTGCTATAAACCTTTGGATGTATGCAAGACGTCCTTGCAGGCCTCGAAGTTCTCGGAGGTTCTTCGGAGGATCCATGTCAAGGATGGCTTTGGTCTTCTCGGGGTCGACATGAATGCCTTTTGCCGTGATAATGAAGTCCAAGAACTTTCCACTAAAAACCCCAAGGAAGGATTTAGCGGGGTTCGTCCTGAGTTGATGCGCTCGCATGAGATCGAAGACTGTCTTTAGGTCTTGTAGGTGATCACCTTTGAGATGGCTCTTGACAGCGATATCATCAACATAGCACTCAACTGTTTTGCATAGATGTTGATGGAAGATGGTACTCATAGCTCGTTGGTACGTCGCACCAGCGTTCTTCAAACCAAAGGGCATTAATGTGTAGCAGAAAACCCCTTTCGGAGTCTTGAATGATGTGTGTTTTGCGTCATCGGAGAACATTTTGATCTGGTTGTAGCCGGAGTACCCGTCCATGAAAGATATGCGTTCGAAGCCACATGTATTGTCGATCATCATGTCAGTGATTGGAAGCGAGAATTTATCTTTCGGGCGAGCAGTATTGAGATCTTTGAAGTCGATGCAGACTCTTATCTTTCCATTCTTCTTGGTAACAGGGACGACATTGGCCACCCAATTCGGATGTTGCTCTTCACGAATGAACCCGCTGCTCAGGAGTTTGTCCACCTCTTGATCGATAATGTTCATGATGTCACGACAAAAACGTCATTGTTGTTGCTTTATAGGCTTAGCATCAGGTAAGATGTTCAGTCTATGCATCGCGATTTGGGGATCAAGTCTCGGCATATCTTCGTAGCTCCGGGCGAAGACGTCGATATATTCTTTGGCCAATTGGACTAAAGACTCCTGGTCTCTTCCCTTTAGGCTCTCGCTGATGAAGATAGATTTGGAAGAAGACTCGTCCCCAAGGTTGATCTGCTCGACTTCGTCTTCGGTAGGGGGTTCGTGTAATTCAAACCGAGACTCCCACTGCGCTCCTAGACATTGAGCCCAAGGTTCCTCCTCAAAGAATTCCGGTGTTTGGTCATCGCCTTCATCCTCTCGAGATTGTGCAGATGCCATGTTGACTGATAGCACCTTTATAAAGACTGAGCCGATACTGGTATCGGAATCCCAAGTTGATGCTTCAGATGAATGAGAGTGTTCTACTTCTTCTGCCTCTGAACTCTCTGGAGTTGCCGGCGGCGTGACATAGCCCACCCCCGTCGAGTATGATGATAGTAGTCATGTGGCTTTCCTTTGGGTATTGGGAGTCGGAGGGGAAGACGTCGGCCTTTGCCGTAGTTCAGGCCCTTGTTTCTTTTCAGATCGTAACCAATCTTTTGGATGAGGTACTTTGCCTTGTCCGTGTACCGATAGACTTGTATTCTGTCGGTATCCGGTTCTGGCTCGAGTGGCGAGAGGTCTTGATGACGCTCGACTTTACCGAAGATGATGTGTTCTTTATTTCGGTTCTGCGGTGGGACTATAAAACAAACTCCTTGGGACGGGACTACTCGATTTACATGATTGACGATCGTTATTTGTGTTTGTAACGACCATAAAGCGTTATCTAGTGTATACATGGCATTCCAATGTGGAAGACTAGAATAATTGAAAGACACTCTATTATTGATAAAATACGAGATTTTGTCTCGTGGAATTACATTGTCAAGAGAAGGTCCATCTATATCAGCAGATATGTATTCTCCTAACTCTTCATCCGTGAGCACTGGAGCTGGTTCGGGAGAGCTCATCACAGACTTGACCTTGGGATCTGAGAGGGCTATGTGGGCCTTCTCTTATAGCTTGAGTGAGGCAGAAGATTGCGGAGGCTTGCCTTCAAGATGCACCTTTAGGGGTGCCTCAACTGCATCTTCGGTGACTGGTGCCTTCCCTTGTAGTTTTGCCATGAGGGAAGCTGACGTTTGTGGGTGTTTTCCCTTGAGCCGTATCTTCAAAGGAGCTTCAGTGGGTGTTCTACCTAGAGAAGTCGGTGCTTTTCTAGGTAACTTGATTGCCATGGAAGGCAGCATCTGGGACAGTTTTCCTTTGAGTTAAATTTTCAAAGGAGCGTCGGAATCATCTCTGCCTCTACGTCTATCTTCGTCACTGTTTCTGCTTCGTCATCAGCATCATTGGCTTCCCCTTCATCGAACGACTTATATAAGCTAGCATCGGTGAAGTAGGCTTCGACCCCCTTGAAAGGGTCAATGTCCGCGAACTCTGTTCAGATGATGTTGTTAGTGGACACGTACTTCATGCATTGGTGGAGTGTAGACGGCACCACCATGTACTCGTGCAGCTACGGCCGACCTAGCAGGAGGTTGTAGTTGACGTCGGTGTCTACGACATAGCAAGTCACTTCGGTTCGGATATTACCGATATGACATTTCAGTCGGATTTTGCCCAGCGGTTCATTTTTACTGGCATTAAAATTGCTGATTGTAGTATTGGAAGGCGCCAGACGATGCATCAGGATTCCCAATGTTGAGAGCAGAGTCCTCGGGATGATGCTGAGGGAAGACCCTGGATCAATCTGAATTCGCTTCACTTTGATGAAACCCACATATCCTGTATAATACAGCGGCCTATTGTGCCGGTTGTGCTTGAGCAGCATGTCTTGTTGGGTAAAGGTTATGTTGGGGATGACCTCCTTCATACAATGGCAGTGCGCACATGTGGTTGGGATATCCTCGGGCTGCTTAACCTGGCTGATGAAGGACTCAGCATCCTTCAAGGCTTCACAGAGAGCTTCGTGGGTGTCTTTGGAAAGACGAAGAAGCTCGAACAGAGATAAGCGGGCAGAAGTACCGGCAAGTTGTACCAGTATGTCAAAGTTGTGGGGCTTGGCTAGCCCCGAAGCATTTTCTCTTCGCAAAGGCTTGTCGAAACGGGACTCTACGTGCTTCTGTTTATTGGCTGCTGGAGGTCTGGATGGGCCCTCTTCCTGGGCAACAGGGGCGGTGCAGGGAGGCACCACCTCGACGGCAGCTTCGTCGGGTTGGGCGTTCTGCTGCGAACGCGTTTGTACAAGAAGTGCCTCTTCCGCGGAGGAAGAGACCATGCAGCAAGACTTGATCTTCTTGCCCTTGGTTTTGGAGACAGAGCGTACCCCCGATTGAGTAACTTCGGAGACGAGGACTGGATGAACCCATAAGATCTCTCCCCGAGATGTGGTGAGTGGGATGAGTCTACTCACGTTGTCACGGGTAGGTGGTAGGTTGACCAACTCCATTGTCGCCTTTGGGATGGGGACGACGCCATCTTGTGTTGTGGTTGGCGGCAAGGTGCCAAATTGGAGTGATACCAGGTTGGTTGAGACTGTTTTCTTCTCGTAATCGACGGAGATGACATTCTTATTGATCATGCGCTGCATGTAGTTCTTGAGGACGTAGCAGTCCTGAGTTGGATGTCCGACATTCGATAAGTAGTCTTCACCTATAATGTTATTTGCAGGTTCTTATCAGAGTACACCGGGAAGTGACTCTGAGAATGACCTAAATAATACAACTGCGGGTACACTATTCTACTTTATATTTAAAATCCTTAGAGTTATGCCTTGTGATACTTATGACCATCTTCTACTGTAGATATTTGTCAGTGGTCTGGATCCAAATGTTACCGATGAAAATCTTCGTCAGGTTTTTAGTCCATATGTTGAGTTGATCCACGTAAAAATACCTATAGGCAAGCACTGTGGGTTTGTTCAGTTTGCTCAAAGGTATGCATTTTAAGATTTCTGTGTCGGCCATACTTTAACTACATAAATGAAAAATCTCTTTACTCAGAGTATAACAATATTGTTTCCTTTTTAATTTGATCCCTTGCAGAGCTTGTGCTGAGGCGGCTTTGTTGATGTTGAATGGCTCTATGTTGGGTGCTCAAAACAATCGTCTTTCATGGGGTCGTACTCCAAATAAACATGTTTAAATTGTACAGTTGCATTTTTTGAGTTAACTTTTTGTCCGAGTTCTATGAACTGAAGACCTTTAATCATTTTTTTTGTTCTAGACAACCAGATGGGAATCAATGGAATAGTAACTATTATGGGTATGCACAAGGCTATGATACATATGGATACCAACCTCCTCAAGAACAAGGGAACTATCAGCCACAACAGGTACACAGTTCTTGCTTGTAGCTCGTCTAGCATTAATATAATAGAACACTGTTTGAAACATTGAGTTCTTTCCACCTCCCTATTGTGAAGTTACCTCTCATGTATTTGTTTGCTATTAAAATCTTTGAATTGGAATTTCAATCACAAACAGAACAGTGTTACAATGTAGGACTTAGATATAGTCCTAGGAGTACACTTTTATTTTTATCTGGGTCATGTGTCGATGGAGCGAGTGGTAATGCGTTGACTCCGTTGACGATCTGACGACGATCTTAGGTTCTCTGAAGGTCTGGGTTGCTCTGGATGCCGGAGCTTACGGAGGGGAAGAAGACGTTGAGTGTCTCTTCCAATCCCTATTAGCAGACGTGCGTCTCTTTAACTCTGATGATCTCGTTATGTCTATCTCTGACTGTCTGTCTATGTCTGTTGATGAAGGAATGATCCTTCTATTTATATCTTGCAGGCTGGCTGATCATGCGTGCATATATCGGATGCGCCTGGTCGTGGGAACGCCATGTGGCTGATGCTGGCGGGGGCGCATGGTCGATGTACCCTAATTTGGGGATTGAATCCTTCCTGTTACGCCTGTGGTATTGTAGAACTGACATGTGGCGACTGAGAGGATTCTTCAGTTGCTGAGATCTTGGGTGGTTGAAACCCCTTCGTGGACTGAAGTGAGTCAAAGGACACGTGGTGCATGTCCGTAGCTCAAAGATCTCGAATTTGGTGGAGGTTGATCTGACAGGATACGCCTAGGATTGGGCGCATGGGAAGACTTAGCTCGTAACCTTCAGGAGTCATGAACCAGTCTGGGCGCATGGCTTTTGAGGCGCATACGAATCGGCCACGTGGCTTGTAACTGTCACAGGAAAGTAATGATGACGCTGACGTCAGTGGTGTTTCATTTTTTGTAAAAGCTGTTGCTGCTCTGTCATCGAGGAATGGCTGCTGTCGTCTCAGACTTCAGCATTTAATGCTCTTGATAGGTGATGAACTTTTGAGTGGGCGCATTGCTCTGCGTTCCACTAGGCGCATAAGGACGCGTGGGGCGCATCCTTATGAGGTGCTTGGTACTGAGGGACGCGTCTGTATGATGCGCGGTATCTGACCGGCACGTCTTTATTGGTCCGACTGTTGATTTCTTCGAGTGCTTTAAATAGCCGTTTTGACTTGGCTGAATTCGAGGGGACAGGTTCATCACCATGAATGCAAATTCATTGCACGAGATTCGAAGAGCCCACCACTTGGCACGTGGGTTTGATTTGCCCGGCCTATAAATAGCAGCAAGGAGAGAGTTTATTTCTTGTTTTCTTCCGTCTTCCTGAATGGAGATGAACTTCTTCGCTCGAGTTCATTCTGTTGACAAGACGCTCCCGATGGTGAAGATGCGTCGAGTCGTCTTCGTACGCACTTGTGAAGGTGACTGTTATATCCAAAAACCGGGATCGCGGGCTCCCGATGCAGGCCGAAGGTGCCTGTTGCATCCAAAGATCGGGATGCTCGAGTCCCGTCTCCATTATGCTGGAAGAGCCACAGATTGGAATTGCGGTGCTCTCCTCTTCCTTGGGCTTTGGAGAGCTCTTCCTCCAGCTAGAGTGGGGTTGATCGCCCATCCTTGTTATGCTCAAAATTGAAGTAGAGCGCATATGCTGAGACTTCATGATGCGCCTGACTGAGATGATGAAGAGATGCGCCTGGCTGAGACGCTGAAGAGACGCGCCTGACTGAGACGCTGAAGAGATGCGCCTGACGGATGATGCGCCTGGCATGGGGCGCATGGTAGTTTGCTGCGCCTGGCTGTAGTCTTAGGATCTTTCTTTTTGTAAGTTCTCCTTTGTAAAGCCTTTCTTTGGACATGAAATAGAATAAAAATCTTCTTTTAATGTCTGTGCTTTTGTTGTCCTTTGCTGTGCCAAGTACTTCGTTTGAGCTCCCTGACGCATGTAGTGTTAAGCGCATAGGAATAGATGCGCCTGAAATTCCATGCTTCTACAGTATCCTCGTCAATTATGCATGATATGTCATGGTAGGGACATGGCAGCACTTCACACCATTGATTTTGGAGTGTCCATATCCTGCAGACTGACTATCTATTTTAGAGTGTCCATGCGACTCTAGTAACAATTCCATTTTAATGGTACATGGCTTAGATATTGGCAGATGCGATAATAAAAAGAGCCTCTTAAAATTGTATAATAACCTGACCTGATTGTACATAACACAATATAACTGATGAAGGAGAATACAAAAGTTGTTCTAATTTCATATTTATTGGTGCTCAATAGTTAAAATGTATTTGCTTCTTATTTGCACAAGACATTAACTTGCAAAATATTCTTAGGCTAATTTACATTCAATATTATGTCTACACATTTTGCTATGTTTCGGGGAAGTTGTCATATGATTTGTAGTACTGGAAGCAACAAACTTAATAATATGACTTCTTTTTAACTACCACTAAAATCTGTTACCTTATTAGTATAGGAAGGAAAAGAATATAAAGAACATTACTTACAAAAATTGCAATCAAAGTTCAGACATTGGAGTCAATGCCCTCCATTGCCACAAGTTGTGGACTTGCTATGTATGGATATGAATGGATCACTAATAAATTCAACTGACAATGGATTCCAGTTGTTTGGTTGATTATAACTCATCGAATTTTAGGCAATTTTCTATTGATAGCTAACTCATAAATTCAACTGCTTGTTTATTAACCAGGAACACTAATGTTTTCCTCCTATATTTGCGTAGGTTGGATGAAGTAAGAGGATTTCTGAGGAGCTTTGGTTGTGGATAGGCTCGAAGGGTTCGAGCTAAATTTTGGATATGCAACATTTTGGATATATGTATGGAAACAATTAAACGCTGACTACGCTGTTAATGTTTAATTTTGGAGAAATTATGAAGGATTTTGAATGTTCTTGAGAGTGGAATTAATGAATTTACTTATGTTCGGAATTCATTCTGTGATGATTCGTCGAGAAGCATTTAAATTTTTGAATACCCGCATTATGTGTATATATAATAGATATCCGTGGCATTCTGTAATCTGTAATGCTATTTTGATGTGCTGTAATACTATTCTGATGTGAATTGTTTCTTTATACTAATGCATTCTGCAATAGCATTCTGACATGCTATTGGTGCACATATAATAGCGTGAAAAAACGCTATAAAAACAAATTTGCAACGAAAAGCTATTAACAAACAATAACATACAGAAACGCAATTAAATATCAACAGCGTTCACAAACGCCATAAATAACTTATAGCATTAACAAACGTTATTAAGAAACTATAGCTTTCGTAAATGCTATGTAAACTCTATATCATTTGTCACTGCTATAACAAGTCTATAGCGTTCATGGACGCTATAGTAACTCAATAGCATTCATGAATGCTATTACTTTCCTATAGCGTTCTTAAATGCTATAACGCTGGTATAGCGTTCTTAAATGCTATAACTTGTCTATAGCGCCATGGAACGCTATAATCCATCAATAGCGTTCATGAACGCTATAACTTTACAGCGTTCTTGTACATGGAACAATTATAGCGGGGACATTTATAGCGGACAGAATACGCTATAATAAGCATTCTACAGCGTTCTGAGCACGCTATCGTATCCCATATCTGTTGTAGTGAGCAAGGTTATATATGAAGGGATATTTCCGCTCGTGTCTTCACCCTCTTTTATACCATCAATCAAGCAAACCTCTTCTTATGAAAGAGGTAGGTGGTTTGAATGAAGATTTATACTAATAATTTCTAGTTAGCGTCCCACTGAGACCTCTGACAGTATTGTTCTTAAGATGTAAATGTGACTTCAAAGGTGGAAATAATTACAAGCATGATCTGTTCCATAAAAACTAGTTGGGAGAATTGTATGGATGAGATCATGGCCAATGTATGGGATCCACATATGATTGGAAAATTGGAGATTGCACACATGCCTAATATAGATCCCAACAATTTTAGTAGAGAATGTTTAACGGATATAGTTACCTTGTCCTTTAGTGGCACCTTTCATCTCCTCTTCCCAAGTCAAGACATGGTCCACTTCCTTCTTCTTAAGCACGTGCTTTCTGGTCATCTTAATCAACACATAACAAAAATGAATATAGAATACATGAAGAGAGAGAAGGGTGAAAGTTGTTGGTTACCTCGGTCTCAATGGTGCAGACGTATGGACAAGTGGGACAACAGAACCTTGCTTTGTGCCCACTGTTTGCAGCCTCAAGATGCAACAACATCCCACATGACGGACAAAATTCCATTGGAGTCTACCCACCCCGATTTCCTCTCTATATCAGTGCTGCATGAACAGAAAACATAAAGAGAAACTATGTCAAACTAGGAAGAAATTTACATCTAAATTCAATAAGATCTCGCCAGGATTCTGTAATACATACTAATACATGGTAGAGAAAAATAAAAGGGAATGAGTTGTGTTGGAGTGGGTGGGGTTCCCAACCTATGTGGAGAAGACCCCGGAGTGCGACGAGCGCCGTTCGTGTGTCGAAGAAGCTCGGGGAGGAAGCAGGACTGCTGAGAGAGCTGCAGAGAGCTGCAGAGAGCTGCTGGAAGCAGAGGGGCCGAGTTCGGGCCGAACTCTGCCCCTGGCAGAGTTCTGGCCGAACTCTGCCTCCTCATTCCAGAAGTGGGTCGGCCAGTGCTGGTTGCCCCGCACAGAGTTCTGGCCGAACTCTGTGTGTCGGGGGGCTGAAGCGGGATTTTGGATGAGTTTTCATCATTGGATCTAATCCAACGGTTCAGGTTGGTTGCGGGATTAGGGAGATATATATTGAGTTTTCTCAACCCTAATTTATAAGTGCAACATAACACAAGTTTGAGAGAGAAGGAGGCAAGAGTGCCATTGCAACTTCGGAGAAGAAGACGGAGGATCGAAGGTCGTTTTTCGAAGGAGATCGTGTTTCGGGTAATCTCTACTCGTCGTTCTCGTTCTTCGTAGCCTTGTGATCATTGTTCTTGTCTCTGAGTGTTGTGGGGATCCGTTTTGGATCGGGAGGAGTTTGTAGAGGGTGTAATTCTTCTATTCCATTAGTGGAGGCTTCTCAGGGTTGGACTCCGATCGTCCCGTGGTTTTTTCCCGCAAGGGTTTCCACGTCAAAAATTCTCTGTGTCTGCGTGATTGTTGTGTGTGCTTGTTTTTGGGTTCGTGCGTTGTTTGCTCGGTCCTCTCGCAGGTATTCTCCGGTTTGGGGAAAGGTTTCCGCGCTAATTTATAAGTGCAACATAACACAAGTTTGAGAGAGAAGGAGGCAAGAGTGCCATTGCAACTTCGGAGAAGAAGACGGAGGATCGAAGGTCGTTTTTCGAAGGAGATCGTGTTTCGGGTAATCTCTACTCGTCGTTCTCGTTCTTCGTAGCCTTGTGATCATTGTTCTTGTCTCTGAGTGTTGTGGGGATCCGTTTTGGATCGGGAGGAGTTTGTAGAGGGTGTAATTCTTCTATTCCATTAGTGGAGGCTTCTCAGGGTTGGACTCCGATCGTCCCGTGGTTTTTTCCCGCAAGGGTTTCCACGTCAAAAATTCTCTGTGTCTGCGTGATTGTTGTGTGTGCTTGTTTTTGGTTTCGTGCGTTGTTTGCTCGGTCCTCTCGCAGGTATTCTCCGGTTTGGGGAAAGGTTTCCGCGCTTCTTTCCCAACAGAGTGGTATCAGAGCTTTGGGTTCAAAGGGTGTCAGGAGTTGACAGAGGAACCAGAGAGGAGAGATGGACGCGAAGCCGGTGCGCATGGTGAACCTTAATGGCACAAACTATCATTATTGGCGGAGCAAGATGAAGGATTTGCTATTTGTCAAGAAGCTGCATCTACCTGTGTTTGCATCCGAGAGGCCCAGTGATAAATCCGAGGAGGACTGGAAGTTCGAGCACATACAGGTGTGTGGGTACATACGGCAGTTTGTTGATGAGAACGTGTACAATCACGTTGCCAATATTGAGCACGCAAAGACGTTGTGGGATAAGCTGGAATCCTTGTATGCGAAGAAGACCGGGGTAAACAAGTTGTTCCTGATCCGAACGATGATGGGTCTGCGGTACAAGGATGGGGCGTCTATTACGGATCACTTGAGTGATTTTCAGGGCGTGGTTGACCAGCTATCTTCTATGGGAGTCAAGTTCGACGACGAAGTTCAGGGACTGTGGCTGCTGTGTACATTGCCAGACTCGTGGGAGACCGTACGAGTATCTATGATCGCTTCTGCTCCAGAGGGCGTGGTCAGTCTGGAGTTTGCCAAGAGCGGGGTATTGAATGAAAAGATGCGGAGACGTTCTCAGGGCACTTCATCCACATCCCACCACTCAGAGGCACTTGTTTCAGAGAGCCGCGGAAGGGGCAAAAGCAGGGGTCCAGGTGGTGGCAGAGACAAGAGCAGGGGGAAGTCCAAGGGTCGGTACGAGGACTCAGAGTGTTATCATTGCGGTAAGAAGGGCCATATCAAGCGGAATTGTTTCGCTTGGAAGAAGGAGAAGAAGGGCGACAAGGGGAAGCAAGAAGAGAACACTACAGCGGCGGCCTCGGTACATGGAGGCGATGTGATCGTCGTAGGTGATGAGGTCATTACTAACCTCGCCTGCGATGACAATTCTTGGCTGGTGGACTCAGGGGCTTCAGCACATGTATCTCACAATAGGGCACTGTTTGCCACTTACACGATAGGCGACTGTGGCGTGTTGAAGATGGGCAACGGAGATGTGTCGAAGGCGGTTGCCATTGGAGATGTGCATTTGAGAACGAAGACGGGTGTGGTTCTTGTTCTCAAGGATGTTCGTCATGTCCCTGATATCCGTTTCAACCTGGTGTCGGTTGGAAGGTTGGATGACGAGGGATTCTTCAGTCTCTTCGGGAATAGTCAGTGGAAGCTTTCCAGAGGTTCGATGGTGATTGCCAGAGGAAGCAAGAAGTCCGGTCTCTACTATATGGAGGGGAGCGCAGAGGGGGCACAGGAGGTGAACGCAGTCAGTGACGCGTCTACCGAGTTGTGGCACAGGCGGCTCGGCCATATCAGCGAGAAGGGGATGAGCTACTTAGTGAACAGGAAAGTGATTCCGGGGCTCAAGTCTACAAAGTTGGAGAAATGCACGCACTGTTTGGCTGGGAAGCAAAGTAGGGTATCTTTCCAGAGTCACCCAAGTTCGAGGAAGCCGGCGTTGCTCGAGTTGATTCACTCGGATGTCTGCGGTCCTATGAAGGTAAAATCTCTTGGTGGTGCTTCTTACTTTGTGACTTTCATTGATGACTGTTCTAGGAAGGTTTGGGTCTATGCCTTAAAGACCAAGGATCAGGTGCTGCCTACTTTCAAGGAGTTTCAGGCCTCCGTTGAAAGGGAGACGGGCAAGAAGTTGTTGTGTGTTCGGTCCGACAATGACGGCGAATACATCGGTCCCTTTGATGCGTATTGCAGAGAGCAAGGGATACGACACCAGAAGACTCCGCCAAAGACACCTCAGCTCAATGGTGTAGCGGAGCGCATGAACAGGACACTGATGGAGAGGGTGCGGTGTTTGCTGTCAGAAGCAAACTTGCCGGGCAGTTATTGGGGTGAGGCTCTTCTCACAGCTGCTTATATTATTAATTTGTCTCCTAGTGCTCCTTTGCAGGGTGATGTGCCTGACAAAGTATGGTACGGCAAAGAGCCGTCATACAATCACCTGCGGGCGTTTGGTTGTAAAGCCTTCGTGCATGTACCGAAGGACGAGAGGACCAAACTTTTGCCGAAGACGAGGCGATGCGTCTTTGTCGGCTACGGTCGGGATGAGTTTGGCTATAGACTCTACGACCCAGTGGAAGGAAAGCTCTACAGAAGCAGGGACGTGGTGTTCGTCGAGGATCAGACCATGACCAACACTCAGGACTCCGAGACGCCTTCTGAGGCTGAGGAATTGCCTGAGTTAGAGTCATTTCGCTTCGAGCAGTTTCCAGAGGACATCGCGGAGGATCCAGTTATGGGGGAGCCGGTACATGGAGTTGCTCCCAACCTTGATCATCAGCCTGCTGATGGTGGTCAGGGTGTCCCTCAGGAGGATGAGCATGCCGGAGAGGTAGTTCCTGAAGGGGAGGAGGCTGTCGGTATACAGCCAGCACCAGTGGCTCCACTGAGAAGGAGCAACAGGGATCGTCGACCATCTACGAGATACTCGCCGGATGAGTATGTGCTACTGACTGACGGAGGAGAGCCCGAAAGTTTCGTAGAGGCTATGGAAGACGAACACAGGCAGAAGTGGATGGTGGCTATGCAGGAGGAGATGAGTTCCTTGCACACCAATTCTACTTATGATCTGGTGCGGTTGCCAAAGGGCAAGAAGGCTTTGAAGAATTGATGGGTGTTCAGAGTGAAGCAGACGGATGATGCTACTCGCCCTCGGTACAAAGCGAGGCTGGTAGTCAAGGGCTACGGTCAGCGGAAAGGCGTGGATTATGATGAAATCTTTTCGCCTGTCGTCAAGCATTCGTCTATTCGGGTGGTGCTAGCATTAGCAGCCAGTTTCGACTTGGAGGTCGAGCAGATGGACGTGAAGACGGCGTTCCTCCACGGTGATCTTGAGGAGGAGTTGTACATGGAGCAGTCGGAGGGATTCTGTGAGAAGGGTAAGTCACATTTGGTCTGCCGGTTGAGGAAGAGCTTGTATGGTCTGAAGCAGGCTCCGAGGCAGTGGTACAGAAAGTTCGAGTCGTTTATGGGGGAGCATGGTTATGCACGGACGACGTCGGACCATTGTGCATTTGTGAGGTATTTTGTCGATGATGATTTTATCATCTTATTGCTCTATGTTGATGATATGCTATTAGTGGGTCGGAATGCCACTAGGATAGCGGAGTTGAAGCGCAAACTGGGCGCGGCCTTCTCTATGAAGGATTTGGGCACAGCGAAGACTATTCTTGGGATGGAGATCAGCCGAGAGAGAGAGTCCAAGCTGCTACACTTGTCCCAAAAGAAGTACATTCACCGGGTACTTCAGCGTTTCGGGATGGACGGGTCGAAGAAAGTGAGTTCCCCCCTCGCGGCTCACTTTAAGTTCACTGAGGAGCAGTGTCCATCTACCGAGGACGAAAAGGAAGATATGGAGCGGATTCCATATGCTTCAGCTGTGGGAAGCCTTATGTATGCCATGGTGTGTACGAGGCCAGATATTGCTCATGCAGTTGGTACGGTTAGCAGGTATCTTTCGAATCCTGGAAGGGTACATTGGAGTGCGGTCAAGTGGATTCTACGATATCTTCAGGGCACTGCTGGTTGGAGACTTTCCTTTGGTGGTGACGAGCCGAAGCTGGTCGGGTATACTGACGCTGATATGGCTGGAGATGTAGACACGAGGCGGTCGACTTCGGGCTACGTGATGATGTTTGCGGGAGGAGCGGTGTCGTGGCAGTCGCGGTTGCAGAAGTGTGTTGCCTTGTCGACGACGGAGGCAGAATACATTGCGGCGACGGAGGCTTGCAAGGAGCTGTTGTGGATGAAGAAGCTGTTGCAGGAAATGGGACTGAAGCAAGAGCAGTATACTTTGCTTTGCGACAGTCAGAGTGCTATCCATCTTGTGAAGAATCAGACGTTTCATAGCCGGTCCAAGCACATCGAGACTCGGTATCACTGGATACGGGATGTGGTTGAAAAGAAGGACGCGGAGCTTGAGAAGGTGCATACAGATGACAACGGAGCTGATATGTTTACGAAGATTCTACCAAGGGGGAAGTTTGAGTACTGCAGGCAGATCGTCGGGATGACGACGTCCTCCCCATAGTTGTGAAGGGGGAGATTTGTTGGAGTGGGTGGGGTTCCCAACCTATGTGGAGAAGACCCCGGAGTGCGACGAGCGCCGTTCGTGTGTCGAAGAAGCTCGGGGAGGAAGCAGGACTGCTGAGAGAGCTGCAGAGAGCTGCTGGAAGCAGAGGGGCCGAGTTCGGGCCGAACTCTACCCCTGGCAGAGTTCTGGCCGAACTCTGCCTCCTCATTCCAGAAGTGGGTCGGCCAGTGCTGGTTGCCCCGCACAGAGTTCTGGCCGAACTCTGTGTGTCGGGGGGCTGAAGCGGGATTTTGGATGAGTTTTCATCATTGGATCTAATCCAACGGTTCAGGTTGGTTGCGGGATTAGGGAGATATATATTGAGTTTTCTCAACCCTAATTTATAAGTGCAACATAACACAAGTTTGAGAGAGAAGGAGGCAAGTGTGCCATTGCAACTTCGGAGAAGAAGACGGAGGATCGAAGGTCGTTTTTCGAAGGAGATCGTGTTTCGGGTAATCTCTACTCGTCGTTCTCGTTCTTCGTAGCCTTGTGATCATTGTTCTTGTCTCTGAGTGTTGTGGGGATCCGTTTTGGATCGGGAGGAGTTTGTAGAGGGTGTAATTCTTCTATTCCATTAGTGGAGGCTTCTCAGGGTTGGACTCCGATCGTCCCGTGGTTTTTTCCCGCAAGGGTTTCCACGTCAAAAATTCTCTGTGTCTGCGTGATTGTTGTGTGTGCTTGTTTTTGGGTTCGTGCGTTGTTTGCTCGGTCCTCTCGCAGGTATTCTCCGGTTTGGGGAAAGGTTTCCGCGCTTCTTTCCCAACAAGTTGTTGGGCCGAGCTGCCGAGGAGGAGGAGGAGGAGGAGGAGGAGGAGGAGGAGGAGGGGCAGTAGTCAGTAAACTGGGAAATTTTGGCTTTAAATTTTTATCTTATATGTTAATAATACATTTGGGTTCTAGGGTACCTCTCTGCCAGAACACCATAGTCTAAGTTATTACTAATAATCTCATTTGATTAGCTGCTGTCCATACTTAATGAATTTATAAAATTTCAGCGCATGTATAATACTACCTTTGGTTCTTCGAGCGCACCTCGTCCAGAACACAGTAATCTAACTACTACTAACAATCTCATTTGATTCCATTTTTTTTACTTTAGTCATGTAATGTATACTTAGAATCTAGGTTGTGGAACTAGATAGACTTGTAAAGAAATAAAACAATTTATGAGAAAATATATCGTGTTCCTATATGGATTTAGAAGTATAGACTGTATAGTCTATAAACCTATTGTACCATAAGATACACGATACACGATACGATACATACGATACACGATACATACACGAGTTGACAACCTAGCTTGAAGCATGTAAGCCAAAACAATGTATGTTAAAAAATCGAGGACATAAAACCTGACAAGCCTCAATCTTTACTCCTTTCTATTTCTTTTGTATATTTTCTCGTTCGTCTTTTTTCACCAAAAATAGGGCAACAAAAAACTGTGTGGTTTCACCTACAAAAGGATCTGGTCTTCTCCCACGAAATTTGACCATCCTCATTCTATGACCCTTCTCCGACACTACAATCGTGATTATCCAGCCATCTCAAGCTATTCTTTCCGACTTTGTATTATAATTTGGCTACGTTAATATCCAACAATCTCAAAGTATCCTTTCCGACCTTGTGTTATAATTTGGCTACATTAATGTCGTATTGAATACAAAAATGATCCAGGGACCAGGACACAAACATGCCTAACACAACTCTCTCTCCAAGAACAACCATCCATTATGAGTAGACCCAATTTCTTGGTAGGTAAGTGTAATGCCCCGCAATGCACGGTACATTATGCCGAGTCGTTGACTCGAACAGTTATGTTGATCCAAAATATGTATCGATACGAATCGATGCAAAGAGTTACGTTGACCCGAGGAATGCATCGAGTAAGATCGATGCAAGTGTTAAGTTGGCCCGAGAGAAAGCATTGAGTCGATTCGAAGATTCTAAAAAATCGAATCGATGCAACGCACAAAGTCCGATTTGAACGAATATTGATTTTAGTTGGTTTCGTGTGCAGGCTATGCTTTTACACTGAAATATAAGATGTCGATATTTTATCTTGTTTGCAACGGAGTCAACAAAACCAAATCATCGTCTCGCAACGGACTGAGGCATAGGGCACGGTAGGCCGAATCAAGTCGGATAATTCAACGAAGCACGAAGTGCTCGAATGGCTAAGTCAGAAGAGTTGGTCATACAACAAAGTTATGAAAATTAAGCCGCATCGGCTCGGCGAGACGACAAGGCGTATCAGCTTAAGGTGGGAGGACTTTGACCCTTCTTTCCTATTCCGTCATGCCTAAGTAAAATATATCGTTGTATGCTAAAGTTAACTTATCGAGTCTACGGGCGTAGCTCGATAGAGAGAAATCATAGTACGTGTCGAACACTAGATAGAACAATTGAAATAAAATGTGCATCAAATGTACGAGTCGCTATTGAACATCGAAACACCGTAACAGCAAGCGCCTCGGTGCGCAAGCCATAAGAACATGGGATAACTGTATCGACGAGTGTCTCCGGGCACGAGTCGTTCGTTCCCTCGAGCACGAGTTAAAAGACAAGCACATTGAAAGATTATTGAGGCGAGTGCCCTAGTGCACGAGCCATGAACATTGAATACTAAGACTTAGAACATGGAAATACAGTATCGAGACGTGCATCGCATGCACGACTCGAAGAATAGAGAACAATTGTGTCAAAGCGTACATAAGTGCACGAGAATCATAAAAGATGGTTTCATTGCAAAGAGAACAGTTGTGGCATGAATATGATGGGACTGTCGAATGTAGGATGGTGCCTCAGAATGTTCTGGGCCTTCAGATCGTTCGTTTGACGAACATTGAATTGGAACATGGTGACATAGAACATCGAAACGAAGAATGAAATCGTACAAAGAATATGAGAACATAGAAAGAGTGAGAACATCGAAAGAAAGAGAAATACAAAATGACGTGAAGTTTGAGTTTCGGACTCAAGACTATGTTTGGTTGTATGAGTAGTTGTGTGTTGCATGATAAAATGAAATTTGAATTAACCCGTGCACGGGTTCGTCACTACCAAAATAAGTGGTTTTAGCGACGCCCAAAAACGTCGGAAAAATAGGAAATTCCGTCGCTAATCTGTATCACCGACGTATTTACCGACGTTTAGCTTTTGTCGCCGTTTCCTTAGTCGGTGATCACGAAAACGTCGCTGAACGTCGCAATTACCGACATTCAGCGACGTACGAGTACGTCGGTGAGTTATCGACGTTTATCGTCGTTCCGTCGGTATATTAGCGACGTATACGTAGTCGCCACACGTCGGTAAAACCTGGAATAGTTACCGACGTCTAGCGTCGTTTCGTCGGTAATATAGCGACGTGAGTTTCGTCGCTAGACGTCGGTAATGGTCCTGTACATTTTTGCAGCTAGTGTCGCTAGACGTCGGTAAATACGTCGGAGAGCTGTACTCTTTTGCAGTTAGTCGTCGGTAAATGTCGGTAAAACGTCGCAAACATATATTATTTGCAGCTTGTCGTCGGTAAACGTCGGAAAACGACGTCGCTAAACGTCAGTAAGCGTCGCTAAACGTCGCTAAAGTTGTAAAAAAAATAAAAAAAAATAAAACACAGATTCTATATTACCACTCACAATTCTATAAAACACATATAGGTACACATTCAAATCCCCACTCACAATTCCAAATCACAGCGCATTGAAACCCCCACTCACAATTCCAATACAAACATCCAATACAAACATCCAATCATAAGTCACAAATATCCAATCATAAGTCACAAACATCCAATACACAACTAACATCCAATACAAACATCCAATCATAAGTCACAAACATAAGATGATACAAACACAAATAAAAGTCCTAACTAGGACTACTAGTGATCTGGTGCAGGAGGGGCACCGCCGCGACGAAGGCGTAAAAACTCCTCATACTCCGCAAGTGAAATCGATACAGATGGAGCGCCAGGCTGTGACGTCGGTGGAGTCAGTGTCGAAGAAGAAGGCGGTGGAGGCGGCGGAGTCGACGACGATGAAGGCGCACCCAGAGTACCAGCATGCTCCAACGCTGTAAGTCGCTGGTTGTATGAATCCATGATAGATAACATTCTACCAGTGCTCTGGACCATCGAATCCTGCGCCTTTCTCACCGTCTCGGCCATGGTCACCTGTCCTGTCTGCAACTCCGTCACCGTGCGCTCTAACCCTCCAACGGCGCGCTCTGTCCTCTCAGTCGTCTCCCTGAGGTCTATAATGCCGCGGTCGAGCGCATCCAATCGTGCTAGCAGCGCAGGATCGTCCGTAGGATGCTGAGACTGCTGCTCGATCCGTCGTAGCAGGTCGTCACGGAGAGACTCCATCATCTGGTGGACTCGGGCAGACTCCTGGGACGGCTGTGGACCATGCACACTAGCAGGAGATGTCCTAGAGGACTGGGTCGCAACTAGGGCGCCATAGGATCCCGTACCGTAGTACGTACCCCTACGGAGGCCACCAGCGGCGGTCATCCACAGCTCGTCCTCCGACGGAGCTTGAGTGGGCTGCGAGGAAGTACCGGCCTCTCCTGCATCAGGTGCACTAGCAGCCGCCCGTTCCCGCAGCCTCTTATACTCGGCCTAGAAAGTATGGATAGTACTCTATGATTTCTAATTTATAATTAATGTACTTATTTTTACTAACTTCATGAATATTTATTTGCATCATATTTACTAAGTTATATTAAAATGGACACGAAGTATTAAATTAAGATAACGTATTGTAATACTTACATAGGTCTGCTCGGCCCTCTCGTCAATAAGGACTCCGCCCTTCCGATGGGTGGCCAGGAAGACGGTCACCATGTCGGCGTTACCGACCTTCCTTACCTGTAATTAAATATATTATCTTAGTAATAATTTATCGGATTTGCATTAAAATAATATTTCTAAAAGAGAAAGACATACCAGACGACGGAAATGTTCCGTCATCGGAATCGACCCACCGCACCACTTCGAGGCATGTTGCCTAGCCGCCTTGGCCTTCTCCGACTTCTCCTTGTACTTTGGCTCCTCGAATCGAGCCTTCATCGCATTCCATTGATCAGGGGTGATCCAACCTTGGATCGGCTTTCCGGCACGATCACGATCCTTCTGATCGTTGATAGAGTCGCGGATCAGCTTGGCAGCGACGGAAGGAAACATCCCCTCGATCTGTTCGGCCCGGTGCGGCGGATAGTAAAACATATCCTAGAACAGTACGAAACCAAATATTTATTAGTTATATATAATATGCATAAATTAAATGATTCATGTTAAAAACAAATCTATTTTAACCTTGAAGCGCGTAAACCAGAAGTTCTTCCTTTCGTCTGGAGCATCAGAGTAGTTAATCCAGGGACCACCATAATTATGCCTCAGCATATCGCCTAGGCGTCTCTGTACCCCTGAAGGACGATATCTATACATACATATTATATTCATGAAAAAAGTTAATTTATGATAAAAACAGAAGAAAAATAATAATAAACCAAAATACCTACTTTGTACCGTCGGCCCAGATCTCCGTCCTCCCCTCCTCCGGAGGTGCGCACGCATCATCTTCATGATGCTGGTCGGCCGTCGGCGCATCCTCCTCGGCCATCTGCTCATCCGTCTCCATCGTCGTATCAACATCAGGAACGCTAGACGGGGGAGCCCTCTCAACAGGTCTGGAACTACTCGTCCCAGGAGATATGCCACGTGACGTCGTCCCAACCGGCCCAGCTACTGTCCGATATGGAGGAGTAATCGGCGACGAGGATCCAGAGCCGGTACCAATAGGAGGTACCGAAGGCAAACTCCGTCCCCTAGCAGTACCTGTAGGAAGTACCGGATGATCCCGACCTCCTCGTGGCCCTCGCAAATGTCCGCGACGACCTGCCATACCTGATAACAGCATATGATAGTACAAGATATAATAGAGACTAGAAATATGACAGTACAACAAATAATAGAGACTAGAAATATGACAGTACAACAAATAATAGAGACTAGAAATATGACAGTACAACAAAGATAATAACCAAGGTAACATATGATGATACATTCTACAATAAACATCTAAGTCCAGATAATATCTCTCTCAATCATCTTCAGAATAATCATCTTGTTCGTCTTCCTCGACCTCATCTTCCTCTTCCTCCTCATCTTCACTTTCGTCTTCACCTTCGTCGGCTTCGCCTTCCTCTTCGGATAATTCTACATCTTCTACATTATGTGTCGTGTAATGCGTAACTTCCGTGGAGTCCACATCGACAATATTGGTTACAGGAGGTAGCTCGTCCTCCTGGTAAGCTTTTTCATCAACATCAAAAGTATCTCTAGCTTTAGTCTTGCATACTGCCCACCAGTCAGACTTCGTTGCTCCCCGTCTCGGATAAGCTGTAAAATACACGAGCTGAGCCTGAGTTGCTAGGACAAACGGTTCGTAGCCTTGATATCTACGCTTGTAGTTTATATCCACAAGACCATGCTTGTCAATTTTTCAGCCTTGATTTTCAATCGGATCGAACCATTCACACTTGAACAACACGATATTTGCAGGTTCTCTGCCATAATTATATGACAACTCCACAATCTCTCGCAAGATGCCAAAGAAATCATTTCCTGGATCGACGTCTTTGTAGTTCGAAGACTTGATACACAAACAACTGTTCTTCGTGGAATCAAGATCCAGGAAGCTGTCTCTGATCGGAGCATTTGTCGACTTGAACCGAAAGCCATTGACACAATAACTTGGCCATGTTTTAACAAAAGTAATTGGTCCCTTGGCAAGAGTTCTAATTAATTCAATCTCGGGTGAAATTAGACGATCGACCTGAATATCAAAGAAGAGATAATAAGTTATTTATTGCGCAGTTGCATTAGAAGAGGCCAGTAAATATTACCGAACTGCTTACATATTCGCTCAACCAAGAAGGAAAATGACGTCTCATTTCTTGTTCTAATGCTTCGTCTGTTAGGTAGGGTCTAACCAGCCTCAACTCATCATTATATGTGCTGGAAAACAACGAAGCATTAGAACGATTAGTACAATAATATTAGCTTATACTATTACATTGAGATGACGTAAACTCATCATTCCTTACTTACCCTTCTAGCTTCTCCACTTCATCCTCGTCGCAATTGAGTAATACATACAACTGAGCAGCCCTTAGCTCTTCGTCATTCAAATATCTCTTCTTCATTTTTCCCGAAGGCTTTCCGGACGCATTGAATACTTTCAGTATTCCATCATTAAATTCTTGATATCCGTCGTCGTTTCTCGGAGCCCTCGTTCTATTCGTAGCAACATGAGGTTTGAAATAGGAGGAGCAGAAATTTGTAATCTCCTCGAGAATATAGGCTTCACAAATAGAACCCTCGACCCGAGCCTTATTTTTTACCTTTCTTTTTAGGTGATTCAAATGTCGCTCGAACGGGTACATCCATCGATATTCGACGGGTCCACCAACACGTGCCTCGTAGGAAAGATGAATCGGCAAATGCTCCATAGAGTCGAAGAATCCAGGAGGAAACACCCTCTCTAGCTTGCACAGTGTTACCGCAATGTCCTTCTCTTGCTTTTCTAGACGATCAACGAGCAATTTCTTAGAACAAAGGTCCCTGAAGAATATGCTAAGCTCCGTCAATGGATCCCAAACTGCCTGCGGTAAGAATTCCCGAAATGCAATCGGAATTAACCGCTCCATGAATACGTGACAATCATGGCTCTTCATACCTGTCAGTTTGTTCTCCTTGAGGTCGACGCATCTTCTCAAGTTTGAAACATACCCATCTGGAAATTTCAGACCTTGAATCCACCTACAAAGCCTCACTTTATCCTCCTTCTCCAGTGAGAAAATTGCCTTAGGCTGCTTCAACTTTCCATTCCCGTCCTCTATCAAATGCAATGCAGGACGTCTACATATTTCTTTCAAGTCCAATCTAGCCTTAGGATTGTCTTTCGTCTTCCCCTTTACGTCCCGTTGCGACAGGCATCGATTTTTTCATATCCCATCCAGAGCGATCTAACCATCCTCTTAGACCGGTAAAAGTCTTTAGGCAACTTCGCACCCTCAGGCAATATTTCTATAAGCAACTCCATAATACGGTTGTAGCAATCTTGCGACATGTTAAAATCGGACTTGATGCTCAACAATCTTGTAACCACCTCCAACGGTGAATGATCCTCACAACCAGGATATAATGGAGTCCTTGCATTCTCCAGCAACTCCATGAACTGTGCAGCATCGGGGTTCGGTGCCTCCTCAGGTGCATCATGATCATCCGGATCGAAACTAGGCCCGGCCGCGTCAAAAACCATGTTCACCAACCCATCGTCGTAAGGAGCGTTGTTGTGGACATCAACATAAGGCTCGTACTCCGATGCTAAAGACACAAGTTCTCCGTGCTCGCTCCACTGATAGTAATTCGGCGTGAAACCCTTCGAGTACAAATGATACGTGACATCCACTTCTGGATGATATTTAAAGTTACGACATCTCACACACGGACACTTAATTTTGGTACCGTCCATGTACTGAGGGAACGCCTTGGCAAACTGCAGGAACTGGTGTACACCCTCTATGAATTCATCCCGCACACCGCACATGTCATCAGGATGACGGTTGTACATCCAAGTACGATTCCGCAGATAGTAATTCAGCTCCATAATTCCTGCCCCCATTAGTGCTAATCACTACAAGTGGGGGGCCATGGGGGTGCTACTGCTGATGTAAACTGCTGCTACAACAGCTGTTCTTGCTGCTGCTGTTGCTGGAATGGGGGCAGCAGCTCACCTTCTACTCCCCATCCATCTATCCACCTATCCATCCAACTATCTATCTAATATATATCTACACATACCAATAGCTAACTAGTATCCTATTTCTAACCCCAACTTGGTATCCCAAACCAAGGCTCTAAGACGGATAAATATCAGGTGTCTGAATCTGAGCCACAAAGTCCTAAATAGAGCAATACAGGTCATGATATGCAAAATACAAGAGAAATGAAGGATACAATGCAATCTATATGATTTCTAGGTCAATTTAGGTCAAAGTCAAACTTGGTCAACTCTAGTCAACTCTAACAGTCAAACTAGGTCAACCTTAGTCTAGTTTGGTCAAACAAGGTCAAACTAGTCTAGGTTAGCCTCATCTAGACTAAAGTCAACTATTGGTCAAACATAGCCTATTAGGTTCAATACCAAGGCATTCTAGGTCTTGGGCTAGTCAACTAAAGTCTAATTAGGCCTAACCAACATAGCCTTATATGTTACCCTAGAAACAATCCTAATTGGGTAAACTATATATACAAGAGCCTATATACAAGCTATAAACCAAAATCCTATAATAACTTGGACTACCAATCACATGTATTCAAAACATCATATATATATATATAATTCATACCTTACATATAAACTTATCCCTCACATTCACTCCTAACTCCATACTCCAACCTCTCAACTCTCAACCCATGACTTCAAGGCTAACTCAGCCCCAATTCAACCTCTAACCTATAACTCACATCCTCATGTAACCATAATAGCCTATATATATCCAATAACATAAGGTTTACATGAATGATCAAGGAGGAACTAAACAAATGCATTAAAAAGGCTTAAAGACTGAACAAAACTCAGATCTATCTAACAAAACCATGTGTCTGTGTGTGTACGTGTGTCTGTGTGTGTACGTGTGTCCGTGTGTGTGTTCGTGTGTGTGTCCGTGTGTGTGTGTGTCCGTGGGAGAGGAGGAGGAGGAGGGGGAGCTTAGGGTTTACCTGAGCTCGAGGAGGAGGAGCTCGACGGGAGGGGGGGTCGTCGGGGAGAGGGATTCGCCGGTGGAGAAGGGGGGAAGTCGTCGGGGAGAGGGATTCGCCGGTGGAGAAGGGGGGAAGTCGTCGGGGAGAGGAGGGGACTCGTCGGGGGGGAGGGGGGACGGTGGAGTCGTCGGGGGGGAGGGGGGAGGGATTCGCCGGAGGAGGAAATCGGGTCGAGGGGGGAAAAAAATTTTCGTTCGAAAATTTTCGTTCGACTGAACTCTCTGCCCTAATTATAAAAGAGTTAGCGACGTCCTTATTAGCCGTCGCTAAACGTCGCCAAAATGGCGACGTTAAGTAAGTTACGTCACAAAACGTCGCTATTCAGCGACGTTTTTAGTCTTCTGTCGCAGAACGTCGCTAGTCAGCGACGTTTTACGACGTTTCCTTCGTGGCGTCGCTATATTTCAATGTTTGGCGACGCCACAAGCATCCGTCGCTAATATACGTCGCTATATGAGCAGATTTTAGTAGTGCGTTTTCTCGAACAGATCGCCGGGACATCGGGACTATTCGACCTAGGAGGAACGTTTATCGTGGTTAAGGGAGCACGAGCATTGCGGGACCTTCAGTAAGGCTCATAACCTAGGCTGAATGGGTAGCGTCATAATGTATATAGACGAACATAAGTCTAATATGACATCTGTGAATGTCAGTGTCATATAGATAGGGGCCAGTAAGCTGAATGACGCAGGCACACAGAGCTCCTGCTCAACGATCACGTATAACATGACAGGAAAAGCATAGTAGGTATTCAACTTGCATCGACGCAAGGGCGAATACCTCGAGTCAATACAAAGTCATCACGAAGGAACATGAGAATTACATGTTGCCTGCTTGCTTGTTTACATAAATCAAACATAACATGCTTGCCATGATAACATGCTTTACTGCTTTCGAGTGTGCCATGAAACAAATCCTAAGACAAAGATAAAAATATCACAACTTAAGCTACATGATTCATATATCTACTTAATGTTGATTTAGGCACATGGGCCTAGGCTCCCTAAGTTACTAATAAAGCCCAAGTCCAAAAAGGCATTAAAAATGCTACTAGAAAATATATTAAAAAATCATTTAAATTATTTAAGAATAACTAATAATTTCTAAATTAAAATCTAATTGATGAAAGATAAATTCTAATTATGGCATTAGGTTTCTAGTCATGGTCGGCTACGTTAAACCCATCAAGACTACTCAAACATCAAACAAAACCACATATCATCACATGAATTCAATAAATTAATAAAATAATATAAAATTACAAAATGACCAAAATATTCTTGAAATGAAAAGTGGGTGTGAAAGTTTTTTTTCATCTAACATGTACTTGCAGACAAGCAGTAAGCATGATCAAACTAGGACATATGCAAGAAAGAATTATTGATAGGCCAAAGACGGCATAATATAAGAAGATTTCTCTGAACCGCCTAACGACCTATCCGAGGCCTCGCATCGGGGGTTCCGCTGGAAAGGTATTCAGATTTCCAGATCTGTTTATCTTTGGACGATTATCGTCAAGAAAAAATGAGTTTGCTTAAATGTCAGGAGAAAGGCGTCATCAAATGGGCTATTAGTTTTTATATTTATTCTGTATTTTTTCTTTTATTGAGTATAGGAAAAATGTGAGAATGATCGGATCGGTACTGGCTTAGGTTTTTCTCAGTCCATAAACAAAAATAAGCCTACCTACTTATCCCAAAAATCTACAATTCCAAAAAGCCCAAAACCTATACAAATTTGGTCCATTCTTTTCTGTTCTGACCCAACAGAACTCTGACAGAACTCTGACCGAGTTTGGTCCAATTTCGGTCCGAGTTCGGTCTGGGTAAATTCAAAATACAGTTCCCACCAAATATGCATCCAACTTCGTATGCAAAATTCTAGCATCCGAACTCTGCCCGAACTCTGCCCGAGTTCGGTCCCCCAAAAATACTATAAATAGAGTTGAGATTACCATTCATTTCAATCATCTAATTTTATCTCTTCTCTTCTCTATCTAAAGTGTTCTGAGCTTTTTACTTTCATATCTAAGCCTTTACAACTCTTAGCCAAGCCAATACAGTGTCTGTTTAATCTAGAGTTTGGTATTGAAGAGTTGTATCGGAGGCTGTATTCCGAAAATGTTCTAGTTTTCCAATTGCCTTCTGGAGTCGGTCGTGCGCTCGTCACCAAGCACGGTGTTGTGAAGTCGGTCGTGCACTTGTCGCCAAGCACGGTGTTGTAAGAGTTGCAAACGCTCAGTTAAAGCTTGTGCCATAGTGGATTAACATTGAGCAAGAGTACTTACGACTAGAATAGTCCTCTCAGAGAAAATCAGTATACATCGTGGTGTTCACCGAGTTTGAATTCTTGACTCTTACTTTACCGCATTTTATTTACCGTCTTTTATCTGCCATAATATATAACTGCTTAATATTTTTAATTGGGGATTTTTTTTGCTGCACATACACATACTCTATTCACCCCCTCTAGAGGTGCTCAACAGTCCTACAGAAAGGACGGCCGCGCTCCAAGACACTCTCTATACCCCTTCGCAGGACGAAGTAGAAAGCCTCTATAAATGTGTCAGTATATTTATTTTCCTCCGCGAGAGAAAGAGGTATCATCGGCGGTATCATAGCCGAAGGACACGCCAGATGGGAGACAATAGCGGGTGTAGTCATATAAGAGGTAAAAAAACTCAGGGATCGAGCCACCGTCACTTTGCTAGATTCGCCTACACTTGGGGTTGATGCAACCACATCCTTCGAAGCATCATAAGAGACAACTTCCCCTGAACGGTCTCCGACCACGGTTAGGACTGGAGATAGCTTCCCTGGGATCAAAGTCACCCTCGGCACAGGAGGAATGGACTCCGAAACCTCTTCCCTCCTATCAGTTGGCAGTTTTGTCAAAGTAGGAGTCAGCAGTTGAAGAGCATCCGGCATGGAGGAAGACCTCCGATGTGGCGACTTGAAGTGAATCTTCAGTGAACCTTTTTGAGGGACAGTCGCCTTGGAGATATGGGGTGGAGTATCCTATAGTTCCGTAACCCCAGCAACCAAGGTTGTTGCTGGTGCCTCCTGTAGAGGAGTATCACCATCTCCTTCAGTCATGGTTAGAACCTCAGGTACTGGCTCTTTAACCAATAGATCGATCGCCCCGAAGACAAGCCCCACGTTAGCTTGTTGGGTAGCCACCTCCTCGACGGTCTTCTCGTCAACAGGGCCTATCGAGGCAGAAGGATCAACCTCAACCCCCTCTTCCCCAGGGATGGACTAGGTAGTTGCCCCGAGTGGGGACTCTATGGCCACACCCCCAAGCCAAGTATCGGGGTGCATGATAATCGTCTCCTCCTCAACTGTGAGTGCCCCGTTAATTTCAGGCACTAACGGACCTCCTGCAAAAAAATAATTACTCTTGTCAGTATTGTGGAAGGCAGAGGAAAACCTATAGCATAAAAAATTTTACTTGATGAGCTCGCCTGTGCATGGGCTCTATTTAGAGCGGTTATCAAGTCGCCGATATACCCCTTTGAAAAATCAAAAGAGGAAGTTATTACATCCAGATCCTCCTCATTCCCAGATGAAGAAGCTACATCAACTGCATCCTCCTTGATAGGGGATGGAGGTGGGTTGGATACTTCTCTTGGTATTCTCACGAGCAACCTGCATGAGAAGAAACGAGGGTCAATAAAAGTTTTAATAAGGATATAGTCTTTCTATAAAGAAATCAAATTTTTATGATCCTTACCGGGGAAGTTACTCCGGACTTGGAAATGACTTTCTTTATCCGCTTCCGTCGAGGGGATGATCATGCTGGAGCTTTGTTATGACCTAATCAAACTTTCCTAATAATTACACTAATAACAAATGATAATAAATTTTTTCTTTAATTATTATTATTTTTTTCTATTTAAACTTGCAGGAAAGCCCTTAGACAAATTTGAAATTTTATTTTGGGTTGGACACCTCACTATGGCTATGGGTCAACCTATGGGTTTATGTGGCACATGCATGAGCCACATGGCTCATGGCATGAAGAGAAAAGTCTCTTAATTGCCACTTAACCCTCTCCCTCTCTCTCTCTTCTCCCTCTATTTCTTTTCACTCTTTCTCCTTCCCTTTCATTTCTTCCAACCCACCACCACCATAACCCACTACTACTACCGTCGGCTGCTGCACCCGCCGGCCACCACGCCACCGGCCGCCACCACCGTCGGCCACACCACCAGTACCACCTTCTCCTCTACCTCTTACACCCCTCTAAAAACCTAGGTATAATCTTATCTCCCCTTCCTTTCCAATTTCAACCTAGCTCAAAAAATTTGAGTTTGATTTTATATGTATATAATTCTTTGAATGGATTGTGATAGAAAAATTGGAAGAATACCTAGACCTAACACAAGGAATC
>JANAVB010001645.1:0-5000 GCA_029216955.1 Iris pallida | reverse complement strand
TCGGCTTACCCAGAATATTAAAATGCGTGGTCCGGTGTTGAGGGTTGCTCCACCGAAGTGGTCGGCGTGCCCGGATATTAAATTTTGTTATATTGAAAAAAATTTCGAGTCAACAAATACAAAGGAGACTCTGTCAAACTTTTCAATAATTTCGGGAGTTAGCCAAATTTAGAAACTTTAGGTTTTGGAAAACCTAAATAAGAAATCTAAAATTATATCTAGTTCCTAGTTCGATTGATCCTACCATATGGCATGTTATCTTGATACACGAGATGGTAAGATAAGTTAAGGAGCGATTCTTGCCAACAACTTACCATATGATGTGTCGTTCTGACATACAGATGGTAACAAGTTGGATAATTCTTCCTCCAACAAGAGTTACTTTCTGGCGTATTGTCTTTATATACGGGATGGTAACCAAGTTTAGAGGATAATATTAGACTTGAAAGTTAGTAGACTTTGTCTATGTTTATAGTTGCATCATGGGGTGGGAGAGAACAGCTGGATCACATCCATCGAAATCCCTACAATATAAATTACACCAGTAAAAGCTGATCAGTAGTCCCGCATCCGTAAGGCTTTGCGATGTCGGGGGGTGAGGCCTAGCTCACCAATAGAGAACGGTCTAGTAAATTCCAAAAATAAAATGGAATTTAAAAAGTTAACGCATACAGGTTTCCACAAGATGTGGGGGTCGGATCTAAGGCGCCGTACCCAATACAGACACCACCTGGTCTCGGGTAAATGGGATTATTGTCGAGAAAATAGAGGATGATCTTGATCCACATGTGTTCTCTATAAAAAGTGCATAATCATGAGGCATAAAGTTAGGTCTAGTATGATAAATTTACTGACTCATGAATATTCAATATCTCTATTTGTCTCACAATATAGGCATTAAGCTATTTACTTGCAATTCTTAAAGTTCATCTGAAATTTTTAATTATTATCGCCTTTGATCGAGGACTTGCTTGTCGTTTCTAAACGACCTAGTATTTGTTCACTAGGAGAAGACGACGAGTCTACTGATATGCTACCTCTCTATGATGAGGGCAATGGCGAGGAGTAGACAATATGAAGAATCTCAAGAGATGACTGACACCATTTTGTAACCTGTATATGTAAATTAATGTTTTGTTGAATACAACTTGTATATATTGTACTTCTAGAAAACAATTAATGTATAATAACTATAGTTTATGTAAATAAATATGTAAAGTTGTTACATGTACTTTTCTATTCTAGTCTGTACAGGCGACAATCGCAATACGGGTGCATAGCCTGGAGATGTTGTTGACTGCCCAACTTACCATGATATGGGAACGGGGCGTGACAAGCTTCCTCTCTCTCTGCTCTACTGAATGGGAGAAGGCTCTGATCCTTTTTGCATAAGGACCAAACATTGTTCCTTTTATAAAACATTTCTCTCGATTTTATCTCGGGGCTGGACTATTTGATGAACAATAAAAATTTACGGCAGAGTACAAGATGTGTACCACCGGAGTCTGCGAAGGGGCTACGAAACGCACTTGGATGCAACCAGCATTGTAATATTGCTAGGCACATGCACCATCGAACAAGATACCCTTATACCCAAGGCAGTCACTAGCATTGACTTGCAGGAGTTGACTATAATAGAATTGACGTGCAAAGAGACTAGGTAGATAGGGGTCCAGGTATACTTCATTTTGATCGCGACAAACCAAGTGAGAAGGCTGGATAGACTGCAGTCAGTAAAAGGCTTCCTCCGACATGCTAGTAAAATATGTCCTTGCATCCACCAACTCACTTTTCTCGCTGAAGTCTTTATAAGTTGGAGGGAGTTTGAAGGCTCGTACCCTTTAAATATGCCAAAGCCCTTCTACAAATGGGGACTTCCTTGTGCAACCATGACTACTATCGGTAGCGATGAAAGCATCCCCTGGTTGAACGACGGATGCTATGCCCGGGTTTATCAAAGATAGGTAGTGCAGTACCAGCCAACCCATCAAATAGTGATAGAGTAATTCATGGTGAGCAAATTTCTCTTTATTTCCCTCATATACAAGGACCATGTCTATAAACTGCCTTAAACCTCATTGGAGGTTGCAAATCATCGTAGGGAGGAGGGCCAGCTTCGTACAAAAATAAGTTGCACAACAGAGAATACGAGGTTCTGACTCAGTCTTTCGAGAGAACAATAGCAGCCAGGAACTACGCAGTCTCGAAGCCACAACATAAGGTACGCTGCTAGCCGCACCTTCGACGACATTGGGAGCACGTCGTGAAAGAAGTATTGAAAAATGGTATCACTCTGATCTCCAAAATCACTCTCGCGAGGATTCTTCTCTCCTAACACCGCTATGGCTTTGGTAATAGCCTCAATAGATGAAGGCAGGCGAATACCGAAAGCAGTTTTTCCCTGAGGTGCCTCTTCCTGCATAAATACATGTCGTTTCCAGGCATGGGTATGAGGGGTAGATCTGTGGAGGTCACGGCTCGAGTTATCATATGATGGCACATTAACTTCTTATAAACATCCATTATCTCAGTATTCTTAACCTCCAAACCCCCAATCTCCTCTAGGATAGGAGTGTACTCTTCGTATGGTTCGCAACCCTAGGGCAGCTTTGAAACCAAATACATTTCATGCAAAGCAAGACCCATCTCCCCATCGGGTGTAAAGAAGGTGCCCGTATCAGCGTTGCACATTTCAAACAGTGCTAAAAACATGGATTTGTTCGCATCTATCCCGTATTGGGTAGCCCTGATGGCATAAAACAAACCTAACTCTTTTAATAGATCCTCATACGTTTCCCTTCCCGGATTTTTTTAAAATATTTTTTTAAATTATTTATTTGATTTAAACGGTGATTTTTAGATTTTATTAATAATTATTTAGTTAATTATTACGGTAGATGATTTTAGCCATAGTTAGGAATTGGAGTACAAGACGACTAGGAATCATGGAACGGATAGTGCAGTGGCGTGCTTTGACTAGTGATTAGCCATGTTTGGGGAGTGCTGAGCCATAGGAGTGTCCTAACTAGAAAAACGAGGCCAAGTTGTAGCATGACCATTATAAATAAGTTTTATTAATTATTATTAGATTTATTGATTTTGTGGGAACCCGGTTGAACCAAGTTAGTCCGAACTGGGACGAACCAATTCCAAGCCCAGGTAGGCATATAGTGGGACCAAGTACGGCATTGTAGACATGTTTGTTAAGTGCAAGTATTTTTAGTATATATTTTTGGAATTGTCAATTATTTTCTAAGAATATTTATTATACGTAAATCATAGGTATTATTAATATTAAATAGCATATTAGAATATTTATACGATTTTCTGGGGCCCAGTAATAGGAGTTTATGATATGCCCATCCAGGAGCTACTATTGAATTATTTTAACAACTAGTGGAATTATTATTATTAATATTATTATTATTGTGGTTATTGAGAATAAACTAATTATTATAATTAGGTATTATTAGTTTATTCTTTATCAAAAGAATAAATATTTGTGTGTAGGTGTATTTATATAATATATATATATGTATATGGGTCTATGTGTATTTATATATGAATATATTATATATATATATATATATATATATATATATATATATATATATATATATATATATATATATATATATATGAGTGTATATATATAGTTACGTATATTTATATACATAGATATTGTATACGTGTGTGTGTGTGTATATATATATATAAATATTATATGTGTGTATTGTGTGTGTGTATTAATATATATATGTGTGTATATATAAATATATAGAGTATACGTATATGTGTATATATATATATGTATATGTACTAGACTTATAGAAAATAGAAAAAAGGGAAAAAAGAAAAACATTAAATCCCAGCCCAGCCCGACCAGGCCAATCCCAGCCCGACCAGGCCAGGCTCAACACTCGATCAAACCCAGCAGCCTGGGTCCAGCAAGAAGCCAACCCGCTCACCTTACCAAACCGAAACCCAGCCCTGTTTCTCCAGCCCGAACGGATGTCTCCCAGCCTGTCATGTCCCGATTCCGTAGAATCGATAGTCGTCCCCCGGGCGTGATGCCGTACGAACCTAAGTTGCGATCGCACAAGGCATAGTCATAAGGTTATCCGAAACACAACATCAAGTTAGAGTACGCAGAGAAATTGAATGACACACTTGAAAATAGAAATAGACTTTTTCATTGATGATAATAAAACTTTACATAGACTCCTTTACAATTATTGCCGTACGGGCTACAACATGACTCGACTTACAAAATGAACGCCGATGAGATAGTCGTTCCATACATTACATCCCTTTTTACAAGCAAAAACCATTACACATTTCTACCTGCTATCGAGGCGAGTCGAGTCGTCATCTTCTTTTGGACTGAGTGCGGGTCTTCTTCAAAAGGAATCCAGAAACAAGCCTTTACACGCGGACGAGGCTTCAAAAGGGTTCACGTCGCCTTGAGTTTACTTTGGCGAGAGAACTTGTTGGTCAGTGCTAGATGTCGCCTATGCGATTACCTGAAATCGCACAAGCAACCGATTAGAACACTGTATTGTTCAAGGAGTTCGATAGGAAATGCGAGTTCGAAATGCAAGCCATGAAAACCATCGAAAACATTCACGAAAACGCATTCAAAAAACAAAGCCAAAACCAACGCAAGCGGCGTAAAAGCAGAGCAACGGGAGGTCTCTCCACTCAGCCGCACAGTCAATCCTCGAGGCGCAACCCGCTGAATATGGGACTTGGTTCCGTAGAAGACATTCCATAACGAGGAATGGATCTTAATTCAACCGTTCCCGTTCGATCGACTCAGCCGATCCCGACCTATCGGTCCCGACCGAATCGATAGCGACAGTGTTCCTTTCTCGCGCACCCCGTAGACAGAGTACGGGGCACGATGTAGGGACGGGGCACTACACCATAACCAACTAAGAAAAAGTTTCGTCCTCGAAACTTAAATAGAACCTACCTCTACGAGAACAAGGAAGGAAACT
>JANAVB010001644.1:0-40161 GCA_029216955.1 Iris pallida | reverse complement strand
ATTGATTCTTCGATGATCATGGTTCGTTTGTTGAAGACTCTGTATCCTTTGCTCTTGGCCGCATAACTTAAAAATATACCTCATCGGCCTTTTCGTCAAACTTTCCTAAATTATCTTTTGTATTGAGAATAAAACATTTACAACCAAATATTCTAAAATAAGAAACAGATGGAATTCTATCAAACCATAACTCAAATGGAGTTTTCTTCGATTTGGGTCGAATTAGAACTCTATTGAGAACAAAACAAGCTGTATTGACAGCTTCAGCCCAGAAATATTTGGGTAGACTAAACTGGTTTAACATTACTCTGGCCATTTCGGATAGAGTTCTGTTCTTACGTTCCACAACTCCATTTTGTTGTGGAGTCCTAGGGCAGGAGAACTCGTGTACAAAATCGTATGTGTCACAAAAATGCTCAAACTCTGCATTCTCGAATTCGCCACCATGATCGCCTCTAATACGAGTGATCATGTAACCTTTTTCATTCTGAAATTTCTTGCAAAAGGCGACAAATTCGGATAATGCATCATTCTTGCGTGTCAAAAAGTATACCCACGTGTATCTAGAAAATTCATCTACAATTTCAAAAGCATAAAGTTTACCTCCGAGGCTAGCAACTCTGCTAGGACCAAATAAGTCCATATGAAGCAATTGTAGAGGTCTAGTAGTACATACTGCATTTACTGACTTGAATGTGGATCTGGTAGCTTTGTTTTTCACATTGGCTGTATACCGAATCCTTCTTGAATGTTATGTCCGGTAAACCGCTTACTAGCTTCTTTGTGGATAATCTTGATATTGTGTCCATATTTGCGTGACCGAGTCTCATATGCCGTAGATGACTCTCATCGCTTTTAGCCATTAAGCATCTACCTGAAATGTTAGTTTCTTCTAACAAATAGAAAATATATATGTTGTCTTCCCTGATACCTTCAAAGATAGTACTACCAGTTGAGCTATCAACTATAGTACATTTGTTTTTGCCAAAGTTGATGCCATAACCATGATCAGCTAAATGACTTATGCTGAGTAGATTATGTTTCAACTCGGTAACCAGACAGACATCCTTAATTATAGGATAGGGAGACTTACCAACATCACCGATACCAATAATAACCCTTTCAAGTTATTACCAAAGGAGACATAGCCTTCCTTCTTTTTCTTCGACAGTATTACAAATAGTGTAGCATCACCGGTCATATGCCGTGAGCAACCGCTGTCGAGGATCCATTTGCTTCTAGCATGTGAAAGGTGTTCCACCTACAAAACAGTTTACAGATGAAACTTTTAGTACCCATTTCTTGTAGGGTCCTGAAATATTAGCCTTTGGTATCCAAGCATAAATATTTAAATCAACAAGCTTTCTGATTCTACATGCAGATGAAATATGACCAATAAGGCCACAATAATGACATTTTGCATGTCGAGTGTTGAAAGCTGAGTGGTGTACATGGTTGGTAGGTTTAGGTTTTCTAGTGTAGAAGAAAGCATGCTTATAATCCTGTTTGGGCTTAACTTTTTGGGGTAAAGGTTTGATAGGGTTAGGTCTGACAGTGTTTGGCTTGGAAATGTTCCAATTTTTCGGTAAGTGACAACGTGTTAGGGAAGGAAGCAACAGTCTCAGGCTGTTTTCCTAACCTAATTTCCAATCTTTTGGAAGTGTCATACAACTTAGTATAATCAGAAGTGAGTGTTTTGATTCTGATTTGTGCACTTTGAAGACTTTTCTTCTCTTTAGAAAGTTCTTCCTTGAGTTGGTCAATAACTTTGTCTTTCTCTTCAGATGACTTGGTAGTCTCGTGTAATAAGAGCTTGATAGAGGAAAGCTCACCAGACTCACTAACATTATTTCTAACCTCAGCTAGTTGGTCGGTAAGTCTTCCTATTTCTTTTGTACTCTTTGAGTACCTTCTTAGAGGTCTGATATTGCTACGCAGTTTCCTATAATCAGTCATCAGTTCACTGAAGGCATCTCCTAATTGCTCAAAGGTAAAGTCATCATATGTATCAACTACAGGTTCAGTAGGTACCTGATCGGATGCCATAAAGCATACGTTTGTAGCGTCTTCTGATTGTTCGTCTTCTGAGTCGGGCTTTACTTTCATGTCATATTATGGTATTGGCATATCTCCGAGATGTTGATCTCTTCAGGTTCCCTTTTTATACCTGTTGCTCTTCTTGCTTGATGATGAGTTTGTAGGACAATCTTTCTTCATGTGTCCCTTCTTCTTGCAGCCATAGCAGACAGCGTCATCTTGATACCAGTTGTTGCTGCTATTTCTTTGGCTCTCTTCTTACGTCTCATGAATCTCTTGAATTTCCTTGCTAGGAGTGCTTGATCTTCATCATCAGATTTACTGCTGTCTGAGTCACCTTCAGCAGCTTTTCTGTGATGAGCCTTGAAAGCGATCGTCTTCTCCTTTGGTGCAGGCTCTTCAAAATCTTGTAGCTCCAGTTCATGAGTGAGTAGCTTACCCATGAGTACTTCGAGGGACATAATTGTGAGGTCGTTTCCTTTAATGATTGCAGTAGCCTTTGGAATCCAGTTCTTGGTAAGTGCTCGCAGGAGTTTGCGAATCTTTTTATGGTTACTGTACTCTTTGCCTAGGGAGGACAAAGATTTACAATATCCAAGAATCTTTCGAACATCTGAGTAACTGTTTCGTTGGGCTTCATCTTGAACACCTCATACTCTTGAGTAAGTCTGCTGACTTTTGATTCTTTGACTTGAGTCGTACCTTCATGTGTGACTTCAAGTAGCTTCCATACTTCATTAGCCGTTGTGCAGATAGACACCCTGTTAAATTCAGTTCTGTCTAAAGCACAAAATAGAGCGTTAATAGCACGTGCGTCAAGACTGGCCATTTTCTTTTCCTCTTCTGTATATCTGCTATGGGGTTTTTCAACTAAAACTCCATCAACATTTATACGATGTGGCTTTTGATAGCCATCAATAACAATAGACCATAAATCAAAGTCAAAAGATTTTAAGAAGAAACTCATCCGTGTTTTCCAATAGGTATAGTTCGTACCATCAAACAGTGGAGGTCTGTTTGTGGCCTGGCCTTCACTTGTGAATTTCACAGTTGCCATGTGTTGTGCTGTGATCTATATAACTAATTAAATGAATAAATAATTGCAATGTTACCTTGCTTTACCTGTAAAACCCGCTCTGATACCAATTGTAGGAACAAAATCGTAAAGCACAATACTCTAGAGGGGGGTGAATAGAGTAGCAGCGGAATATTGCTAATTAAAAATATTAGCAGCAAGATCACAGAATAATAATCACAACTAAGTAAAGTAAAGGCAGAGATAAGAATGCAAACGCAAAGACAGCGATGTATACTGGTTTCCCTCTGTTGATGACTAATCCAGTCGGTAGAACTCTTGCTACCAGTTGAATCCACTATTGGCAAAACCGCAAGTTTTCTTACGAAGTCCTTACAACTTCTAGAACGCGAGCTTTGATACGAAGAACTCGTCCAACTTCAAATGTGAAGAGGTATTCTTCAATCATGCCTTCTGATTACAATCTCTCAGAAACTTCTAGACCGTACCGCACTGGCAAATCGACTAGAGGATTATAATTGGCTTGGGATCTGAAATTTAAAGCTCAAGAAAACTCTTTGGAAGACTGAAGGCTTTAGATAGAGAGAAGATTGAAAGTGAATGAGTGAGTTAAAATGATCGAAATCCTTCTCTATTTATAGGAATTCCAAAGACAGAATTCTGGCAGAACTCTTTGAGAAAATCTCGATCAAATTTACAACTGTAGGAGGACCAAGTTCCAGAAAATTCAAAAATCAAACGGCCACCAACCGAACTCTGGCCGAACTCTGGCCGAGTTCTGTCAGGGTTAGGTCAGGTTTTTAAAAATATAGTTTTTGATGATTTTTGAAAACCTTTTTGAAAACCTTTTTAAAACTTTTGTTTAAAAGAATATTTTTCAAAACAAAGGATATTTTAAAAGTATTTTGAAAATATTTTGGAATAGCCTATTTTCCAGTACGACTCGGTGTACAACGTATTCCTAGACTCAATAAAATAAAAAATACATTGCTTGAAGGAAATACAGACTCGAACAGGCAAATATGACTACGGTCTTGAACTGTGTAGATAGCTGTTATTGTTCATGTCCAAGAGTCCGATACATCATGACTAGCTTCACATATCGAGACAGTTTGATCAATTATTAAAATCAGGTTGACCATATGACCAATGGGCCAACAGACTGGACCTGTTGAAAATTTTGCAGAGGATGATGAGGCTCTGGTGTCTACCTATTATGGTGCAGCTATAGACAACACTTTTGACTTAGACCCACTTGTAGTAGAGGATCTGCCACCAGTGGTTTAGACTGCTAGCTTAGACTCTTACCTTGTCTTTTTCATTGATACATTATTGTATATAAAGGGAGTTTGTTTTATCTAGATGTTTGTGGAGATGTTATCATAGACACTTAGACTTTTCTATTGTATCACTTGTGTGGATTCGTTTATATCTATCTATCTATCTATCTATCTATCTATCTATCTATCTTATCGTTTTCTGTCTTAGATGTGATTGAGACTGTATTTTGTTATGTCACCTCCATTCGGAGTGTATATACTGTATAGGTACCTTATATATTGTTAGATGATTGACCTAGGATAGCGTTCTACAACCGACACTGCGGCGTAGGATGGACGTACCCACTTCACGTTTTTAGTGGTGGCCCATACAGGTCGAGTTAATGTAGTGGTATTCGAACTAGAGTATCACTACAGCCTGCAGTAGGATTAGGATATTTTTGTAGGTACTCAATCACAGTTAGGGTTCCTTGAGAGATTCCTGGGATGACCCTTGAAAATCTTATTAAACTTCAATTTGAAATCCTTTCCCTTGTTTTATTCGCTCTCACTCTTGCAATTATTGAATTTAATTTTCCTATCGAGATAAATTTTATGGCCTGAGTTACGATATTTTTTGATAACATATGTTGACGAGAATAATAGGGATGGTAAAACGTCTACTTGATTATGGAACCTGTAGTTTATCGCAGCCATATTAGCTGGCGTGGCTGGAACATAGAGACCTGACTTCGGATGTACGTATCTTGGTTATGAGATTTGGAATTTCTTGTAGCTATACTAGTCGGCACAGCGAGATTTCCAAACGACATGATTGTAGAGGTGCATACCTCAGTTATGGAATCTAATCATTTATCGCAGCCTTGCTTACTGGCATGGTGAGGACTCTGAGTAACATGATTTTGGACAGACGCATATGATTATCAGATTGTATCTTGAGAAGGCTTTTAAACATATCATCTCTATCATACCCTTCTGTTGTTATAAATTGTATTCCATCATCAAATAACTTAGGAGTAGGGATATTTTAGTTTTGTATAGCTTATTCATATGTAGGTCTTTCACAGTGTAATGATATGATGACTTATAGAGTGTATGTACCCTAGAGATGATAGTTAGCATTGGTATTAGAATAGTAACCCATTGTAGATGATTCTCCTGTTATTTATAATACCCACCAGTTTACATATAGGATGTTAGTATACCTTACAGCCTTGATGATTTATTATTTTCTCTACCCTTTCCAGTAGGATACCCATGACCAGAGCTTGTCCTTGAGTATAGTTGTAGTTTCACCTAAGACGGAGAGGTCTATATATAGATAGGTTACAGATGACATTATCATATGGGATAGGGGTTTGGTTGGTATCTATAGGCCATTGTTGTATAGGGTTATAGACATGTTGTTTAGCCTATTTGGTTCAGTTTTCTATTTTAGTTAAGTTTTCTTTGTGTTGAGTTCAGTCATGTTTGATCAACCTTTATAGGTAGTGTGCAGACCCTGTACTAGATACCCTGTTCCCTTGGTTCAGACTTGTACAAGTTGTTCACTGCACTCAATTTCATTACCTACCATATTGTATCATAGATTTCATTGGACCATTGTTCAGACCCCAATTATTGACTCACCAATATAACCATCAATCCCTTATCATATTCTGCATATCTGGAGAGTTAGTATCATGCATATTAGAGGTCTGTACTCATCCTTACCTTCTGGATATGGTGACATATTGCATCTCTTAACATTTTACCTTACTTGATAGCCTTGCAATACCCTTTAGTATAACCTGCAGTACCTGTCCTACAGTGGAGTTTAAACTTTTTCTTGGGCATGGTTGTTCAGTCCATTTAGGATAGTTGTATACATTGGGGATATAATATGGGTTGTTAATAAGAGTTCTCCCTTGATCATTTGTTCTGTCCCTCTTTCATTGTATTAGATACGGATGATACCTGTTTAGCCCATCTGTCCAGATACATGTCCAAATCCTTTCTTTTATTGTTGGTTCAGTCTTCTAAAGCCTCTACCTGTGCATTTATTCAATTTTCCATATGTATGTGTCCTACATATCATTGTCCTATATGTGATTGTTCTGCATCTTCATGTGTATGCTACACCACTATTCTGTCCCAACACACCCTACAGTATCTGACCCCTTCCTTGGAGTGATAGGCATGTGGTAGTGAGTGTGACTTGTTAGACTTTGAGTAGAGTTGAGGTGATGAGAGTTAAATATATAGCTTGTATATATTAATGTATTTTGATTTGGTATGTGGCCTGCACTCATTTGCAGTATGCTGCCTATTGCATTCCCTGCACACCATTTTGGTTCATTTCTTTTAGACCACTATCCTGCATATAGTTTAGTAGGTGTTCAGTCCAGATAGAGAGGAGAGGCCCAGCTTTGATCTAAGACATGTTTCAGTCACCATGTAGGTTTCCTTTCACTTTAACCTTACAAGTTGGACCCCAATGTCCTGTCCTTTTTGCCTTATAAAATTCAGACTCCTTAGCATCATTTCCTTTTGCCTACATTGATGTTTCAGACCATTCATCCTTAGCCTAATTTCTAAGCATTTGTTCAGTCCTTTATAAGTTTAGTCACTTTAACACTTTATTGATCAGTCATATATATATATATATTATATATATATATTATTATATATAATATATATATATATATTATATATATATATATTATAATATATATATATATATATATGATATACTTAGGATATATGTGATGGGTTGTTGTTCTTGAGCTTATGTACATGTGGTATTTAGGATTGGTGTGCTTAGCTTATATGTATTTAGTTATGGCTGACTTGATAGGATTGGGAAGTTAAGAGCTAGTCTATTTTAGAGTTTTCCTTTTGCTAATTTCTAATTGCCAATACCTAGATAGCTAGTATAGGTAAAACCCTAAGAAGTTGACCAGTTGTTGACCAAGTACTTGGATGTTGACAATTGACTAGTTGTTGACCCGTAGTTGACCATTGACTATGTTGACTTAGTTTAACTGGAGATAGGATTAGAAGTAGGTTGTTGTTGTGTTTGTTTGATCGTGTTTGATTATTTAGTAACTTGAGACCTTGTTTGCGTTTAGGACGAAAATATGGTTTTTTGAGGATATCTCCGACTCGTGGTACTATATATTTTGGTGGAGGTGGGAAGCTTAGCCCGCGTTTCATCGGACCTTTCGTGATCACGGAAGAGTCGGTGACGTGGCATACAGGCTAGACTTGCGACCTGCACTAGTGGGTGTCCACAACGTATTCACGTATCACAGTTGAGACGGTATGTGGATGATCCTAGCTATGTACTTGACCATTCGGAGATTGAGCTGGGACCTACTCTTAGTTATCCAGAGTAGCCGGTTGAGATTCTGGATCGCCGAGAGAAGGTACTGAGAAACCAGGTGATACCCTTGGTTCGCGTCGCATGGAGGCGTCATTCTCCAGAAGAGTCTACCTGGGAGCGGGAGGATGAGATGCGCGAGCGATACCCATATCTTTTTAGACCTTGAGGTATTATTGTCTATCCTTCTCATCAGTTTAGTTTCGTCTTTTAATTTCAAGGACGAAATTATTTTAAGGAGGGTAGATTTGTCACTACCACATTTTAGCTTGAGGGTATTTTGGTCATTTTGTGACTTTTGAATTATTTAGTATTTTAATTAATTGATGAATTTTAGATTATTTTAATAATATTTAAATTGATGTATTATGATTTTGGTTATTTTTCATATTTTAATATTTTGGGAAAATTTTATATTTTTAATATTGTTTTTATTGGATTTGTTTAGTCGGGTTTGAGTTTCGTCTCATTCCGACTTGTATTATGACCCGGGTAGCTTAAACTCTAGATGGAACCAATATTAAGTTAAGCATGGCCCACAAAACCCAACATTTAAGTTAGTTAGTTAGACTAATTTTTTATCATGTTAGAATGGTTAAGTTAGAGACTCAAAACTAGATCCTTTGACCCCAAACTTGAACCTAGTCTAGACTTAACCATATAAGACTAGAGAGGGGCAATTAGGACATTTTTCATTAGCCCTAATAGACTCTTTATGGCAGCCACCTTTAGGGGAGAATGATTCATTTCATTCATTACAATCATGTCTTTTTATTTTCCTTTTGTTCTTCCCTAATTTTAGAGAGCCTTCCCTTTGATTTGATCTCCAAATCAAATCATTCCTTCACCAAATCTTCCCTCAATCATTTCCATTCTCCAAGGGAAGGGTGCAACCAAGGATTGGAAGAGAAGTGCAAGGAGGAGTATCCATTTTGAGGGATCTTCGTATCGGAGCCGTGTCCTAAAGGATTCATTGGGATTCCACTCCCAATAGGTAAAACCCATCCTCTAAATCGATTTTCTTTGCATGTAAATTAGTTTTAAATTCGTAGGATCCGTTCTCATGCATGTGTCCCCTTTAGATTCAAATTTGAGGCCATTTGGAGCTCTCTTGAGGATTTTAGATATGTGTCTTGTGTCCTACTTGATAGATCCCAAATTAGGACACCCCATGTGTATGTATGTATGATAATAGTTTAAATAGATATTTAAATTCAGTTTTAGAATGGTTAGAGATGTATTGATCTTAGTTAGAATGGTTAGAATGAGTTTCATTTGGATACCTATGTTGGTATCCAAGTATCTTGGCCTACATGTGTTTCTTTTGTCCAAAATAACTCAAATTCGTCATAATATTCATCCACGTTTTATTAACCAAAGCAACTTAGAAATGTCATAACTTTTAGCTTAGAACTCTGTTTAATCTTCCATTTTTTTAAAAGAAGCGTATCGAAGTTAGCTTTCCAAATATATATTTTAATAAGCCAAAATCCTTTTGGAACTTTTTGTAAAATTATTTGAGTGTCAGCTGTCCGAAAGACAAATATGTTTCGGTGTTTTCGCGATTCCGGGAGCTTTCGGACACGAAAATACGATCCGTTTGAAGTTTCGGAAAGCTAACACGAAGGGATACGAAAAATTTAATCCGAGAATTTAGTGAAGGCCCAATTGGTATAGTATTGATTTTAAGTAAAAGAGTGACTATACGACATAGGCATTTTGTGTAACCTATGAGCCTATGTAGTATGGATATTAAATGAATGTAGAGTATGTAATACATAATATGTTAGATGAATGAAATGATATATATATATATATATATATATATATATATATATATATATATATATATATATATATATATATTTTTTTTTTATACTCTTTACATTATTGTATCTATATGGTTGAATGCAAGCATGTAGGAATGCAATCAATGTAATGTATGTAAAAAAATGCATAAATGCATGAATGAAAGAATGATATACAATATATGCATGAAAGTATTAATGAATGTTAGACAAGAATGCAAGGTATACATGTAATGATAGATATGAATGCATAATGTATACACAATGTAATACAATATATAATGATAGCATGTATGGTAATGTAGAATATATGATGCAAGCATGTATATGTCCACTGTTTTCCCTTTTCCTTACATTTTTTTCCCTTTCCTTTCCATTTCAGTTTTTTTTCTTTTTTTCTCTTCTATTTTTACATGTTGTATACAATATATATAATGTATAGATGCATGTAAGTATGTATAGTGATAACATGAATGAATGAATGTATAAATGCATGAATGAATGTCATATATGAATGAATCAAAGGTATACGTAAAATATAATGCATTGTAATGAATGTTAACATATATAATGTATAAAAGTATGTATATAAATGTGCATGAATGTATATATCTATGTAACTATGTAAATATGCATGATGTAACATGTCACGACCCGCACCCGTTTTTTTTTAAACGGTTACGAGACGTGTCCAAGCCAGCCTACGCTGCAGTATCGGCGGTAGTACGCTGTCACGGCCATGAGGATCAAAATCACAAATAATACAATGCTCATTCGCAGAAACTAATTTGACTTACAATGTTCACAAGTTTTACATTTGCAGAAAAATATAAACTTGTACAAATATGGGATGACCACAACTCATCTATCTAGCTAGTCTCTAGGCTTTTCGTCTGCAAGTATACCCGTAACTCCCATGCTAAGTGAATCCACGGCTAACCTGAAAAATATTGGTTTCCAGTCAGGAATGGAACGAGCACAATTCACTGAATGCAATTTCAATAAAGAAAATGACTATAAACAAAGGTTATACATCAATCATGAGTTTTGAAAATAAACAGGAAATATAGAAAACCAATAGTAAATAAATAGACACAAAATACTTCTCCCAACTGTTAGAAGTACCTTTGATATGTGATCGGTCTCGGGACAGTTATGCGACATGGTCTACATGGTCTAAAGTTACACGGTCTACAGTTACACGGTCTACAATTACACGGTCTACAGAAAATATTGCAGTAAAGAAACACTGTCTACAAATAATAATCACGATCTACACAGTTTAAATGCATAATCACGGTCTACACTGTCTACTTTGCAATAAATAAATCACTGTCTACACTGTCTACAAGAAATAAATAAATCACTGTCTACACTGTCTACAAGAAATAAATGCAACACGGTCAACACAGTCTAAGGTCAGATCACACATCCTTGGTACTTCTCATTCCCGACTCAACAATTCGTAATAGAAAATAATCACATAACCAATGACTAATCAATGAAATATAGTAAAGATCAATATCGAAATGCAGACAATAAACTGTACTAGCCTGTGGTCCTTTGCTGGTGAAACCGACAATCCAAACCAATCAGTGTGCCCCAATAGTCAAACCCGTACAACAGTCCCCGGAAGCTGAAAATATTACCAATGTTCTCAGAATAGTCAAATTAGCTAGGATTGTCTATCCGTAAGTCCAATTCTGACACAGGGGCAAAACAGTAATTTCGGGCCAAACGATGTCCGCCGTTGGACCCGCTTTTGCACCGAAAAGCGTGCCAGAGTCAACGGTCTCTAAAGTCGTCAAACTACATGTCTACGAATCATTTTTCGATACGAACCCAATCGTATGTTCAAAGTTGGATTCCGGTGGGCTGTGCACAAAATCACCCGTTGAGTTGGACCGTGGGGCCCGCAAAACGGCGATCCAATCAACTGTCTCAGAATCGAACCAAACTTGGCATACAGGACCAGAAAAATGATACGGTCATGTTGGGGCAATTTTTGTCTCAATCTGACGAGCGTGCACAAAGTAATTGGGAAATTTGCAAAGTACACGATACGGTGAATTTCGACGGATACGCATCAAATTCGTCGCGCACACGCGACCAATTTGAATTCCGTCAAAGTCCACCGACCACGAACTCGATACGCAACTTTTGATGCTTTCGGTTCGCGACCACGTCGTCCGGAATGGCGGGACTTACGTCGTGTGGATGAATTTTATTGATTTTCAAAACAGTTTTCGGTCAACTTCGGGATTCGATTTCTCGACGCTTAGTCGATGATTTCCAAATCCCCAAAAAGGGTTGTGAAGCCGTATATGTTGTCTATAACTGTCTTCAATTAGAATTTCTAAACAGTTACTGGGTTGCCAAGAATTTATCAGCAAATAGGGGAAATCGGATTACCTATAAACTGTTTTCGAAACAATTTTTCCTTGATGTTGCTATCGATTTCTCGACGAATCTGAATAAGTTCCATAAGAACTAATCGACAGGGATCCTAGATGGTCATATGAGGATTCTATAGGATTTTACGGAATTGAATTCCGTTGAGTGCACGTAAAGAATTTCGATGGAGAAAACAGTACCTTGCTTCGCCTAGCTGCTGTTGATACTTGTTCGGTTCGCATTCTTCGCACGCGCGTGCCTCCTGGCCGCCGCGGTGCCTCGCGGCGGAGCACGGCCGTCGGGGGGCTGCCCAGGTTAGGAGGAAGGGAGGTGTTAGGGTTTCGATCCTTTTTTTTATTCCCTCGATCTCTCCCTGTATTATTCGCGGTTCCGAATAAACCGAGCGGAGCTCGGGCTCGGGCTGGTTTTGACTGAGAGGGGGCTCCTCTCGGTTGGGCAGGGCCAATAAGCACGGGTCTTGGGTGAAGCTGCTGGGAAGATCCCGTACGGGCCTGTGGCCTAATAGCCCAATTGGGCTGGGCTGGCTCCTTTTTTTATATTTATTATACAACCATTCATATTAATATATATATTATATATATATATATATATATATATATATATATATATATATACTGAAATAAATACTTATATAGTAATATCCATTAAATCTAATAAATCCCGATATATTCTAGTCCTAGTGTAGGGCCTAATTCTATACCTATATGACTGTATATATATATAATATTTAATTGACCAAAAATAATAGAACCAATAATAGTAAAATAATAATATAATAACCTCAATAATAAAAATAAAAATAATAATAATGAACTTCAATAAATCAATAATGGCGTACATACCAGTTTGTACGGTCTAATAATTTTTAACGTACAAGGGCCTATTTATACCAATATCATTGAATATCCACTATATAATAATAATATTAAAATATGAATAATTAGGAATATTTATTAAATTGTTAAAACGGAAAACCACCCACTCACCAACATACGTCAACACTCATGACATCGGATGTGCCGCATGACTACATGGGTTGGGCTCAGTTTGGTCCAGCCCGGGCTAAAATGTTATAATCGGTATCCCTAAACTCACTTAATATAATTAATTATAAATAAAACTTCGGCAAGGGTTAAGTCGCAACTTGACCTGGTTTTCCTAGTTAGGACTTCACTATGGCTCGGCCTTCCCTACCAGGACTAACACACTAGTCCAAGCACGTCATGGCACTATCCGTGCCACGATTTCTAGTCACCATGCACTCCAAAACTCCATCATGGCTAAGACCATCTACCGTAATAATTAACTAATTAATTATTATAAAATCTAATAATTACCATTTAAAATAAATAAATAATAATAAAATATTTTAAACAATTTTCGGGAAGGGGAGCTACAAATCTACCCACCTTAAAATAATTTCGTCCTCGAAATTCTAATCCATGACTATTCCTTACAATAAGAAGTTTACCTTAACCTTAATCTCTTTAAATCACAAAAATAGTTTATATCCCTCTCATTGGCCATTTTGGCAACTACAAAAATCTCGAGGACTTCTACCCACCTTAGGTCGTACTACTCCCTCAAATCTCATGTCATCAAATCTTTAAAATCATCCAACTACTTGCTATAATTGCTACCAATAAATATCTACTGCATATGGCACCTATAAACCTCTCCTATCTATCAAGCAAACCAAAATTTTAACAAGAAACAAACTTACACAGGTAGTTACGAAATATTGGTAAATTCTAATAATCATGACCATTCGTCGCTATGCAATAGGAAGGATAGGAAGATAGGGAAGAATAATCGAGAGTAATTATGAAGTTCTACGAGCGGTAGAGAGTAACTAATGATGCCGATAGAAAGAAGTTTATGAACCATTGACTTATTTGCTAGAATGGCTACTCTAGTTCAGTCACTTGCTACGTCGAAGAGCCCCTCATTAGGTAGAGTGGCCTGCGATCCATGCAATACAGAAGTCCCGTTCTCGAAATTCTGAACAGGTTCCATAATAGAACAGAATTTGAGAAATCAAGATTGTGATCCGTTCCGTGGTTATTTAAACACATGAGCAAGGGTTATAAATGCAATGTAAGTTCGTATCGTAACTTCCAGGTAGATGGAATAAGGGTTACGAATGACTTCACATTCTAAGAAGGGAGACAACATAAAGGGTATAGGGACCTATTCCGGAAGGTTCGATTTTATAGTCCAACTATGGTGGTATGCATGAATGGGTATTACTGGGTCTTAATGGGTTCCCAATTGGACATCAGTCGTCGGTTGGATGAACCTCGGATTTCACTACTAAAATACCCCACTTTACCGACGGAAGTTTAGCGACGGAAGGATTCCGTCGCTAATAGCGACCAGTTTCCGACATCTTAGCGACGGATTAGTGACGGACAACATAACATAATTTTTTCCAATTTTAAATATAAAAATTTGTCGGGTTTCCGTCGCTAAGTCGACGAACGTTAGCGACGGATTTTTTTCGTCGCTTATTCGTCGCAAATGTTGGCGGCAAAATCTTTAAAACATTGGCGGAAACTTTAGCGACTAACTGGCGACGGATATATCCGTCGGAAAACACCTTTTAATTGGCGACGTTTAGCGACTAATTTATTCCGTCGCTATTCCGTCGCTAGGTTCTGTGCCCTAACTTAAATTGAACCGACGGGGGGAATTTTTTCATTCCCCCCAAAACTCTCTCTCTCTTCGCGGCTCTTCTCTCTCGCGCGGCTCTCTCTTCTCTCTCGCGGCTCTCTCTCTCTCTACCAGGTATCTTCTCTCTCTCTCTCTTCTTCTCTCTCTCTCTTCCTTTCTCTAATTTTGGGTTTTGGGGCCGGGGGGGTGGGGGGGGTTGTCGGCTTCGCGGGGGGTGGAGAGGGCGGGGGGTGGGTGAATGGGGTCAGGGGGTCGGGGTGTGGGGAATGGGGTGGCAGGGGTGGGGGGTGGGGCAATGAGGGTCGGGGGGTCGGGGGGGTAGGGAATGGGGGCAGGGGTCGGGGGTGGAGAGGGCAGGGGCGGGGGGTGTTGAATGGGGCAGGGGTCGGGGGGGTCGGGAATGGGGGCAGGGGGTCGGGGGGCGGGGGGGTGGGGGGTGGAGAGGCAGGGGGGTCGGGGGGGTGGGGTCGTAAGGCCTTGTAGATTGAGCTAGAAAACTGATCAGCTTTGAGCGATATTTAAATTGCAATAATGTTTTATGATGTGATCGAAATTATTCTCCCCCGCCCATAATGCAATCTATATAACATACAACTCTAAATCTACTATCTTATCAGGTTATCCTTTCCTATCAAGCTATGTTTCTCGTTCATGTACCTTATGTATTACACAAATACGAGAGTTCTATTCAACAAGAAAATTCATATCCATTAAAAGACAACTATGACATAAATCGACTCGTGTACTATAAGTATTACGCAAATATGAAAGTACTAGACATCAAGATATTTCGATATGACAAGAATTGTATTATCATCGTTTTGCTTGTATGCTTCTAGTTTATAGACATATCTAGGTTAGGGTTTAATACGATAGTATAGCATTGGGTTTCAAAATTAGGTTATCTTTTCCGAAATTCTTCGAATTTACAACAGAGTATGCTTTGTATTTTGAGCTCCAAAAATAATTATATAATCGACCCTAAGCAACTGTCCATAGAATTTCCTTGGGTAACCCCTTCAGTAGAACAACTAAACATCGGACTCACGCAATTAGATATAGTATATAAAGAATGCAACAACAATAAGAAGAGATGATTCTTCTTACCTCAGCTATTCTACCTTAGCAGATATCAGTAGCATTATACGCTAATCCTTTCAAACCAATGAGATAAAAGTTAGAAACAAAGAGTTCTAAGAATAACACCAAACTATTGAATAGTAAAATAAAACCAATATATATACCATATGTAAATGAATATCTATAGTTCGAGATATTTGTAAGGTATTGATCATTCAACCAACCTAGGCAATAATTTTAGCATAAGTTAGACTTATATTGCAATCTCCTATTCACACGAGTATTGATATCGCCGATGCCAATACTCGTAGGAATATATAGTCCGATACCGATTCCGATACCGATACTTTGAACCTTGATTTAAATACATGTTAGTATAGTGTCTTCACATATATGTTAAGAGTATATACATGATTAGCAAGGTAACTAGATACAAGTTATGATACAATGTAAATGCAAGTATACATGTTAGCTAGATAGCTTAGACTTATATTGCAATCTTCTATTCACACGAGTATTGATATCGCCGATGCCAATACTCGTAGGAATATATAGTCCGATACCGATTCCGATACCGATACTTTGAACCTTGATTTAAATATATGTTAGTATAGTGTCTTCACATATATGTTAAGAGTATATACATGATTAGCAAGGTAACTAGATACAAGTTATGATACAATGTAAATGCAAGTATACATGTTAGCTAGATAGCTTAGACTTATATTGCAATCTCCTATTCACACGAGTATTGATATCGCCGATGCCAATACTCGTAGGAATATATAGTCCGATACCGATTCCGATACCGATACTTTGAACGTTGATTTAAATACATGTTAGTATAGTGTCTTCACATATATGTTAAGAGTATATACATGATTAGCAAGGTAACTAGATACAAGTTATGATACAATGTAAATGCAAGTATACATGTTAGCTAGATAGCTTAGACTTATATTGTAATCTCCTATTCACACGAGTATTGATATCGCCGATACCAATACTCGTAGGAATAGTCTGATACCGATATACATTATAGAGCTCTGTTTTGCTATTCTGGACATGTTGTGACCTGTGCTGTTCTAAATAGGAGCCAGACACACTCCTGAGACGGTGGAGTATGTATAGTGATGTGGATTCTTACTAACTTATCATGTGAACCCATTTATGGGCCCTTCATTGAACCTTCTCATGTGCAACTTTCAGTCCATTCACAGTTCCCTATATTGTACTCTACATCACCTAGTTCACTTATATCTAACATCCTAACCCTAATCCAAATTTATGAGTATCGGTATCGGGCTATTCTTATGTTTAGTTTGTCTTACGATACAGATTTTCACATCCAAATTGAGGATGAGTCGTTATTTTGTTGATCGTACATGGATGTACAAACGGCAACACGAGAGTAGAATTGGTATGAGTGACGATTTTCAGGCAGGCGTGGAAGTATTTCTTAATTATGCAATGAGCAAAGCTCAGTACATGGACGGTAACAAAATTAAGTGTCCATGTGTTAAATGTCACAATAGACGTTACGAAGAAGTGGTGACTGTGAGAGCATTTGACCCGTAAGGGTTTCGTACGTAATTACGGCCTGTGGTCATCGCAAGGTGAACTATATTCGGAAAGACAGGCTGCGGAAGCTGCTACTTATGCTTTTGATGATAATGCTGCAACGGATGTCATCGAAGACCACGGATGCTCTGTTGATTATGGAGATCTGCAGAACCTTGCACGAGATATGGTGTATGATGCGGCAGGGCCTAATTTTGATCCGGAGGATCCTAATCCCGAGGCGAAGGAGTTCTATGACATGTTTCAGGACGCAGATACTTCTCTATATCCTGGTTGTGAGACTCATTCTGCACTGTCAGTGACGATGCGGTTGTTGAACATAAAGTCTGATTTTAACTTGCCACAAGCTTGCTATAATCGGATCACAGAAGTAATCAAGGAGGTGTTACCGAAGGAATCAAAAGAGCTACCAAAAAACTTCTACAAGTCAAAGATGATGGTCCGACAACTGGGACTGGGGTACGAGAAGATAGATTGTTGTCGCAACGGATGCATGTTGTACTACAAAGAGAATTGCGTATCAGAAAGTTGCAGCTTCTGTAATGCAGATCGTTACAAGCCAGTACAGGGAAAAGGAAAGTCGACTAGAAAACGACGTCCTTACAAGTATATGCATTACTTGTCGATCACGAAGCGCTTGCAGAGGATGTATATGTCTCTAAATACAGCAGAACACATGACGTGGCACAGCGAAGAACGCATAAAGGACGAAGGAGAATTGTCACATCCTTCAGATGGAGAGGCGTGGAAACATTTTGATTTGTGTCATCCAGATTTTGCTGCAGAGCCTAGAAATGTACGCCTGGCGCTATGTGCTGATGGCTTCGCCCCTTTCGGACAGTCGGGATCTCAGTACTCATGCTGGCCGGTCATTCTTACCCCTTACAATCTGCCACCATGGATGTGTATGAAGACTCCTTATATGTTTCTGACAGCTATCATACCCGGTCCTAAAAATTCGACGAAGAACATCGATATATATTTACAGCCGTTGGTGGATGAGCTGAAACAGCTGTGGGAGATCGGCGTCACGACCTATGATATTTCCAGGAAACAGAACTTTCAGATGAGAGCTTCACTCATGTGGACAATCAATGATTTTCCAGCATACAATATGCTGTCGGGATGGAGTACGCACGGCAACATGTCTTGTCCGATATGCATGGAAAATAGTAAGGCGTTCCGCCTTAGGCATGGAGGAAAAACTTCTTTCTTTGACTGTCACCGTCAATTTCTGCCCGCGACCCATCCTTGGAGAAAGAATAAGGACGCGTTCAGATATGGAAAACAAGAATTTTCTCAACCTCCTGCCAGATTTTTGGGATACGATATTTGGGAAGCTGTAAAGGAATTGCCCACCGCAATGGAAGATCCATCGAACCATCGTGTCGAGGGGTTCGGACAAAGCCATAACTGGACCAAACGGAGTATCTTCTGGGACTTGCCTTATTGGAAAGATAATCTTATAAGGCATAATCTTGATGTCATGCATATCGAAAAGAACGTGTTCGATAATGTCTTCAATACCGTCATGGATATTAAAGGAAAGACGAAGGACAATCCAAAAGCAAGACAAGACATAGCCGAGATATGCAAGCGTCCTCATCTGAACTTGATACAAAGGGGTGCTGGTGGACAATTAAGTAAGCCTATAGCGCCATACACATTGAGCAAGGAAGATAGATTAATAATCTGCAAGTGGATATCTAATTTAAGATTTCCCGACGGCTATGTTTCGAATTTGTCTAGATGCGTTGATCTCAATGAACGCAAGCTAACGGGAATGAAGAGTCACGACTGCCACGTGTTTATGGAAAGATTACTGCCCATTGCTTTGAGAGAGTTGTTGCCTTCTGCTGTATGGGTTCCATTGGCCGAGCTGTCTACATTCTTCAGGGATATCTGTTCAACTAAGCTGACGGTGCAACATATGGTACAACTTGAGGAGAAGATTGTCTTAACAATCTGCAAGTTAGAGAAAATATTTCCATCGGGCTTTTTCGACAGCATGGAGCATCTACCGATTCATCTAGCATACGAAGCCCGTGTCGGTGCATCTGTTCATTATCGATGGATGTACCCCTTTGAAAGGTAAATAAAAATTGATATAATTTAAGTGAAATTTAAGTAGATTTTACAATTCATTGTTAATTCTCAAGATAATTTGTCTCTTTAGGTACCTACACCATCTAAAGAAGAAAGTTGGCAACAAGGCTCATATAGAGGCTTCGATATGCGAATCATATCTTATCGAGGAGGTGTCAAATTTCTGCTCCATTTATTTCGATACTCATGTCGAGACAAATCGAAATAGACCTCAAAGGAATGAAGAAGACGTTGAGGATGGAGGTATATTCAATTTAAGGGGCAAGCCTATTGGGGCTAGTAAGAAACGGTGGTTGACCGACGATGAGTATGATACCGCTCACCGATATGTCTTGTTAAATTGTGACATACAAGAAGTGAGAGATTTGGAGAAGTAAGTGACTACGCCTCGTTATAATCTCTAATTTGGTGAATTAAGTGACTACACTTATTTTTATTCTCTCTAACAGTGTATTTAGAGGTGAAGTCAAAATGAGGACACCATATATTACAGATGAGGGACTTCAAAGAGAGGTTGATTGTACCTTTCCGTCCTGGTTTCGTAAATACGTAAGTAACTGAGATAATATGTTATGCGGCTACCATTAAAATATATGCAGCTAAAATATTTAAATTATCAATACATGTTTACAGGTTTTATTGCCTGAAACAACACTCATAAATGAGAGCATTCGTTATTTGGCATTGGGACCGAAGAAGCATGCAAAGACTTTGTCAGGCTATGTCGTTAATGGCTTCAAGTTTAAGTCAACTCAGCATGCTATAAATGCCGAATTTCTCAATGGCGGCTTCGATACCAAGAATTCTGGTGTTTGCATAAGAGGCACCATCTATGACGACGAGCCGGACTTTGACTATTATGGAGTGCTTCGGGAGATTGTAGATTTACAATATAGTGCCCCATATGATATGCATATTGTGATGTTCAAATGTGAGTGGTTCGATACGAGACCAAATATCGGTTGGAGAATCGATAAACAATTTGGATTCGTCGATATAAATCATCGCAGGAGGTATAGAGGGTCCGACACGTTTGCGATAGCAAGTCAGGCTGTTCAAGTCTACTATACAAGCTACCTAAGGCATCGTAGAGATCGATTTGACTGGTGGGCAGTATGCAAGATTAAATCTAGAAATACATTCAACGTTGGAGACCCAGCATACCAAGAGGACCAGATCGAGAAGCCCCAATACATGGGACAACAGTCGGATACCATGGACGTGGAAGATGTCGATATACCTCATGCTGAGGAAAATAGAGGGGAGGAAGAGGTTGATATACAAGACTTAGCTGTCAACCAGGGGAGAAAGAGGCGTCTTGTCCCAAGTATTGAGCCTGAAGAAGAAGAAGAAGAAGAAGAAGAAGATGAAGAAGAAGAGGATGAGGATGAGGATGAGGATGATGATACAGATGAAGTCGACGATGAGGATGATGATATAGATGAAGTCGACGATGAGAATGAGGATGAGAACGATGACGATGACGATGAGGACGAGGACGAGGACGAGGACGATAACGATGATTAGATTAAATATCGGTATATATTAGAAGCACTTACAACTAACTTAGTGAATTCAGTTTAGACGGACACATTCTTATTTCAGTTTATGTTTTTGTCGTTCGATCATCTACTTATTGTATGATTTTCTTTTTACAGATGGCACTCTTAGTTCTTATTGTCTTGACGGCACTCGCCGCCCTGCTGCTGGTATATATATTTTAGTTCAGTTTTATATTCATTTATACTTCTATATTGTTAATTATATTTATGTGTTCTATTTACAGGTCATGGTCACTACCACTCGTGCTGCTGGCAGTGGCCGTGGACGTGATGGTAGTGGTGCTGGTGGTGGCAGTACTGGCCGTGGTGGGCGTGGTGGTAGCGGTACTGGCCGTGGACGTGATGGTAGCGGTCGTGGTGGTAGCGGCACTGGCCGTGGACGTGATGGTAGCGGTCGTGGTGGTAGCGGTCGTGGTCGCCTTCCACATTCCCCGAATATAGAGTCCTCCGATCCCGACCTGGAGAGCCCGGCCACAGACTCTTCCCGCCGTCGATCTATCTCTGCGCATGGACCTTCATCTTCATCGAGGCCTGAGACTCCATCCGCTAGCAGATCCGTTCCGCCCCCGGATGCACCAGCGGGTACACCATCAGTTACTGCAGGGTGGGCTCCGGAGTACCCCCGAATTCAGCTTTATCCTGCTACCGGTGAGTACATCCGCGGACCCGCGGATCCTCCGACGCCTCCAGAGAGGCCGATAGGCGAGAACCGACGAGAGCTATGGCCCGCGGGTGATACGTAAGTAAATTTAAGTTAATTTATTAAATTTGTTTCATTTATTCAAGTTACTAATCCACTCTTTGCTTCTTTGTAGGTTTTTCCCGTATGATGCTGCCCGGATACTCGGGCAAATTATCCGGGAAAACTACCATGGCCCCTACCTCAATTTTTCTGAGGTGCCTCAGAACATGCAGTTCGTCTGGCTCGAGGAGATGAAGGTATATATATATCTTTTGGTTAATTATTAATTATTCTTTAATCTACTAATTTTTTAATTACGTGATAATTTAATTTGTATGTCAGACGACGTTCTGGTGGCCCCCCCATCGCGAGGAGTTGATTCGCAAGGCCTACAAAGCCGCCGCCGGGAAGAAGATACGGGATGCGGTGTACGACGTTCGTACGGCGCATTCGAGGAAGAAGTGGCTCCGGGAGGAGTACTACGAGCAGATGTTGGATAAGATGAATACTGCTCAGTACAGGGAGAAATCAGAGAAAGCGAAGGCGAGCAGACAGGCCGCTGGTCTGCATACGGGAGGTTCAAAGCCCCACGCAGCGACGCGTACAGATTTGGTGAGATACCGCAAATTCATTTCACTATTAAATTCGGTACTATTAATATACGTAGTTAATTAAATTCGACGTATATTTCGTATGCAGGCACAACGGGCGGTAAAGGAGGGGAGAGAGCCGGAGTCGGTCACCGCCTACGATGTATTCCTGCATACACACAAGAGGCGGGCAGATGGGAGCTTCGTCGACGCGAGGGCCCAGGCGACTGATGTAAGTAATTACGTTTATGAGATTTATATTAGAAATATAATTATTGTTAACTTAATTAGGTGAACGTAGGATTCAAATTATAACTTAGGGAAACATAGGATTTAGATTATAACTTAGGAAAACTTATAGTATAAACACATTCATTGGATAGGCTGCATATCGTGAGGCCCTTAGTCAGATTGAGCCCCCTGCCGAGGTTGTCGGCGAAACGACGCCCACCCAGACGCCCTCTTCTATGGCCGCTCGCTACGACGACGTGTTCGTAGAGTCTGTCGGCGGCTTTAATAAAGGGCGCGTCTACGGCGTAGGTTCCCTGGCGGCGTCGTTGCAGGGCGCGACTCCGAGATATCCACCGCCCCCGCCTCCTCCCGCGCCCCCGTCGGACGATATGAGGACGCAGCTTGCGACTCTCACCTCCGATATGTCGGAAATGCGGAGTCTAATGTCGGATGTGCTGGAGCGCCTTCCGCGTCCTTCTTCTGCTCCCGGTCCAGATCCGTCTGCTCCCGGTCCGTCTAGTGCGGTTGTCGGTCCTTCCGACCCTGGACGTTATTCATTTGACCGTTCTGCCGAGGTCCGCCTGGTACCGGATACTGCGCTCATTGGGCTCATGGACTTGATGTCGCCAGAGCAGCTCCGCACGCTTCCAGAGCATGTGTTGTCCCAGGTGCCGGCGTACATGGTGGAAGAGTACATCCGCAGAGCCGAACGACGACGCGATCCATCTCAATGATATTTGTACTGTTTTTGGATATTTGTACTGTTTTTGGATTTTGAATTCTGGATATTTTGGAAGCGTACATGAATGTTTGGATATTATGAATTTGTGTATTTGTGTTTGGATATTTGTACATAGATGTTTGGATATTTCTGTTTGATATTGGATATTATGAATTTGGATATTTGGATATTTGTTGATCGTACATGGATGTTTGGATATTGGATATTATGAATATGTGTAATATTTACGAAAAGGAAATAGAATGTTTCTGTAATTTTTTTTATTAATGTTGCATTTAGCGACGGACTAGCGACTAATTAGCGACGGATATATCTTTTTAGCGACCGATGAGCGACTTACTAGCGACGGAAAATCCGTCGCTAACTGGGTTATATAAATATTTGCAGTTACCGACGGACGAGCGACGGACAATCCGTCGCTAACTGGTTGAAATAAATTTGCAGGTAGCGACGAAATAAATTTGCAGCTAGCGACCAACTAGCGACGGAACTTCCGTCGCTAACTGGGTACAATTAATATTAGCGACAGAATGTCGACTACCTAGCGACGGCAAATCCGTCGACATGGTTCTGGAAATATGGTAGGTTTCCAGAGACTTAGCGACGGATAATGGGTCGCTAATCCGTCGCTAATCTGTCGAGGATGACGACGGACTAGCGACGGCTTAGCGACCCATTATCCGTCGACATGGTTCTGGAATTATGGAAGCTTTCCAGAACCATGTCGACGGATTTGCCGTCGCTAATCCGTCGCTATAACGTCGAGGTTAACGACGGAATGGCGACGGAATAGCGACCGATTTTGCGTATCAGGAACCTCTCTGATACGCTTTTACCGACCTATTTACGACGGCTTAGCGACGGATATTTTAATATTATATGTCATGTAAACCGACGAGAACAAGTCGCTAATCCGTCGCTAATCCGTTGAAAGGCAACCGTCGGTAATCAGTCGCTAGTTCGTCGGTTAATCATTTGTCCGACGGCTTAGCGACGGACAAATTTTAGCGACGACGTATTTTCCGACGGCCATTTTCATCAAATATCCGTCGCTATGCCGTCGGTAATTTATGTTACCGACAGATGAGCGACGGATGTGGCCGTCGCTAAAGTTGGTTATTTTGGTAGTGTTTCATTCTCTATTGACTGGTCAAGATCCCAATGGGTATACAACTTCTACTAGGTTAGGACCTTGAATAGGTTTCCACCCTTTGGTTGAGCTAGTTGCCAGTCAGGTTGGTTTGCTAGGTTCCCAAAATTCAAGAATGCGTCTTCAGTGACTTTTGTGTTTAAGTCGCACGAGAAGACACAATTGAATGGCACACCAGTGACATGTGCGTAGTGGACTTCGAGTAGGTCACCACCATATATTGGGTCGAAAGATTTGAGTCGAGGTTACGGCTCTAGTGGATGTCGGAAGGTATACCGGTATTATGGTAAGGGTTATAACTAGTCCTTTTGACCAGAAAGTCGTACCATAAAAATAGAGTACAAGGGGACGTGTTTGAGTGGGACATGATATACCTAGATGAAGGTGGACTCGTCTAGATTTTGCGTATGAAATTTGCTGAAAGGTATCGACAGGTCTCGTGCTCCGAATATTAATGTCACCGACGGGAACACCAAATGATCTAAAGGGAAAGTGGAAATCCACGGGGCACTAATTATTACCCAAATGGAAATCATTCTAATCATTCGGTAATCCTCGTATATCCTAAAAATTTAGAAGGCTTACAGTCTACCCACCTTAGAAGCTAGGACATAGTTTTAAGAATAATGAGGTCAGAAGAATTCCAAATCCAGGTATTGTACCTCAACTCTTGTTAATAAAGAATAAGGCATGACGTAACGGGATACGGTAAATATAAGTCAACTCAAGGATCATTTTATCAATAAATGGAGAACGAGTGTGTACAATGACACATGGTCGATAAAATAGAATGACCTACTCGTCCGCAGTATATAAGAGTTTTCGATGGGGTAACCAACTCCAAGGCACAACATAAGAAAAGATTTCTAACAATTCAGTCAAGAAATTCTATTTGTGTCAAACCTGCCAGGCTATGGTCACAAGGGTTGTAGTGATCAGGTATTGTTGTTAACAACTGGTAAGTCAGTGTGACAGGGTATTTAAGCTATGGTATTGGCTAAGCTAATGACTGTGGTGTTCCAACACTAGTTAGGTCTTAATAATAAAACTTTCATAACTAGAGCAATATTTGTTGGAAACCAATCTTGGGATGAGTGTTACGGTAAATGATTACCCTATTGTCCACTCATCTCATGTCTAACTGTGGCTTCGGTCGAAAAAGGGTTGATTCAAGGCTTAAGGGTTGCTAGTTAAGGCAAGCTTCCAGCAAATAATTAGAGACTCGCAACCTTTGGTCTCTAAAGAATAGGTAGTCTCCTAGGTAGGCATTTCGACTAAGGGAAAAACCCTAATCATTCTCAAATTCGAATGGCTAGAAGGTCTCAATAGCAGTTTGGGGTCAAGAGGAGAACGAATAACTCAATTACATGGCTGGCCGATGATAACTACACTTGTGTATACAACTACCATTGCCATGGGGATACTCGGTATCTTTTAACCAATTACGAGCTTCTGTCTTTCCAAATCAGTGAAAGACAAAAACAATAAAGAGATCAAGAAAGATGTCACTGAATACAATCATGTGATTCAAAGGCGAACGTATAATTCAAGAGAAATTGTCAAGCATTCGCGGATGAGATCATAGATACCTCGATATCTCAATCCACGTAGGATAATTAAATGAAGTGCGAACCAAATGCATCATGGTTGATCAGACCATAATACACTAATTCTGATTAGACAATATGTTAGCAGGCGTCCCCAATAAACATATGTCTTGAATCAAGCTCGATAAAAGAGCAAGCTTGCAAAAACTAGGCTATAATAGCAGCATTGGTCAAAATAGTCAAGATACAAGTACGCGAGATTTTTGAAAAGAGGCACAAGTAGTTCAAGTTTAGAGAGAATCAAAACTTACCTGGTGTTCTTGCTTATACAATCAATCCTACTATCTTCTATTCACAAAGACTTGGTCGACTAATAGGTTATGACCTCTAACTTCTGCATTCTAGATAAACCTATTAGTGTCAATCAACTATCTTGCCAATAGATCACATGGACCACGGAATACTAGGTTGGGGGACACGCTACCCAACTCACAGAACTTCCACTAGTATTGGCTTTGGATCTTATGGGACATACATGGTATTATCCTATCCTCCACAGTATCCTAAACTTGTAATCATGTTTGAAGTCATTTCACCGAGGATTACGCCTCGCCCGTATACTCTAGCTGTGGTAAACCCTTGGTTTCGTAACTCAAACATGATACAAATCGAATACTTCTTAATTCTATCCAATATTGGCTCAAGGGTAACTACGATCAGGATAGGACCACTAGCCATATTTTAGTAATATTATATATCCTATATTTTCTTAAACAATTTCAACTCTAGGGGGTCGTATCTTGCCAGTGCGCTGCTGGCTGCAGTGAATCTATGGTCTCTATAATTCAAATAAATAGCGACAGTGCGCTGCTGTCCTGCCATCATGAGTTAACTAACATTCCTTTAACTATATCTGTAAGAATTCATGAGCTCTTAGAGATTCAAACATGTTGACTATGAAATAAAGTGTAAGTATTTGTCCTACCAGTCACAATCCTTAAAATAAAAGATTTAATCCTGGAGAAAATAACTGAAGATAAAAGAATTATAACATTCTAATATCTATTCCATGTGTATTCACACTTTTGAGGAAAACTTTGAATCGAAACTAACTTGGGGTTTATCTATAGATAACATAAAAAATAATAACTCTTAGGGCAAAAAAAGGAACTAAATAGACAATTTGACCAAGATATGAGGATGATAACTAAGAGGCAAAGAGAAAGAATTAACAATTCATCTAGGTTAGATCATTAATTCTATGAAGCCCTGCCTCACCAAGTGAATAGTCTATCCACATGGAATCATATCGTCATATCAAGAGGTAATAGTATACCTACGGGGATCTGACAAACTATCAAAACTAATAACTCCTCTTCTAAATTGCATGGCCTAGACTACCCATTGGTAAACTGGTATAAGGGACCCCTAGTCCTAGTCACTCTTTTAAATTAAATTAATCTTTGTTCGTGAATGAGCAGGTTCTAGTCGCAAGCTCGCAATAGTATAACTAACTTAAGTACTATCACGAGTTCGCATAATTTGCGAAAACTGAGCTGCATGGGCCACCACAAAAACTTGTCACGACCCGCACCCGTTTTTTTTTAAACGGTTACGAGACGTCTCCAAGCCAGCCTATGTCGCAGTATCGGCGGTAGTACGCTGTCACGGCCATGAGGATCAAAATCACAAATAATACAATGCTCATTCACAGAAACTAATTTGACTTACAATGTTCACAAGTTTTACATTTGCAGAAAAATATAAACTTGTACAAATATGGGATGACCACAACTCATCTATCTAGCTAGTCTCTAGGCTTTTCGTCTGCAAGTATACCCGTAACTCCCATGCTAAGTGAATCCACGGCTAACCTGAAAAATGTTGGTTTCCAGTCAGCAATGGAACGAGCACAATTCACTGAATGCAATTTCAATAAAGAAAATAACTATAAAACAAAGGTTAGACATAAATCATGAGTTTTAAAAATAAACAGGAAATATAGAAAATCAATAGTAAATAAATAGACACAAAATACTTCCCCCAACTGTTAGAAGTACCTTTGATATGTGATCGGTCTCGGGACAATTATGGGACACGATCTACACGGTCTAAAGTTACACGGCCTACAGTTACACGGTCTACAATTACACGGTCTACAGTTACACGGTCTACAGAAAATATTACAGTAAAGAAACATTGTCTACAAAATAATAATCACGATCTACACAGTTTAAATACAGTAATAATCATGGTCTACACTGTTTACTTTGCAATAAATAAATCACTATCTACCCTGTCTACAAGAAATAAATAAATCACTATCTACACTGTCTACAAGAAATAAATGCAACACGGTCTACACGGTCTAAGGTCAGATTACACATCCTTGGTACTTCTCATTCCCGACTCAACAATTCGTAATAGAAAATAATCACATAACCAATGACTAATCAATGAAATATAGTAAAGATCAATATCGAAATGCAGACAATAAACTGTACTCGCCTGTGGTCCTTTGCTGGTGAAACCGACAATCCAAACCAATCAGTGTGCCCCAATAGTCAAACCCATACAACAGTCCCCGGAAGCTGAAATAAATATTACCAATGTTCTCAGAATAGTTAATTTAGCTAGGATTGCCTGTCCTTAAGTCCAATTTTGGACACAGGGGCAAAACGGTAATTTTAGGCCAAAACGATGTCCGTCGTTGGACCCGCTTTTGTACCGAAAAACGTGCCAGAGTCAACGGTCTCTAAATTCGTCAAACTGCATGTCTACAGATCTAGTTTTTCGATACGAACCCAACCGTATGTTCAAAGTTGGATTCCGGTGGGCTGTGCATAAAATCACCCGTTGAGTTGGACCGTGGGGCCCGCAAAACGGCGATCCAATCAACTGTCTCAAAATCGAACCAAACTTGGCATACAGGACCAGAAAAATGATACGGTCATGTTGGCACAACTTCCATCTCGATCTGACGAGCGTACACAAAGTAATTAAAAAATTTGCAAAGTGCACGATACGGTGAATTTCGACGGATACGCATCAAATTCGTCGCGCACACGCGACCAATTTGAATTCCGTCAAAGCCCACATGACCACGAACTCGATACGCAACTTTTGATGCTTTTGGTTCGCGACCACGTCGTCCGGAATAGCGGGACGCACGTCGTGTGGATGAATTTTATTGATTTTTAAAATAGGTTTTCGGTCAACTTCGGGATTCGATTTCTCGACGCTTAGTCGATGATTTCCAAATCCACAAAAAGGGTTGTGAAGCCCTATATGTTGTCTATAACTGTCATCAATTAGAATTTCTAAACAGTTACTGGGTTGCCAAGAATTTATCAGCAAACAGGGGAAATCGGATTACCTATAAACTGTTTTCGAAACAGTTTTTCCTTGATGTTGCTATCGATTTCTCGACGAATCTGAATAAGTTCCATAAGAACTAATCGACAGGGATCCTAGATGGTCATATGAGGATTCTATAGGATTTTACGGAATTGAATTCCGTTGAGTGCACGTAAAGAATTTCGATAGAGAAAACAGTACCTTGCTTCGCCTAGCTGCTGTTGATACTTGCTTGGTTCGCGTTCTTCGCACGCGCGTGCCTCCCTGGCCGCCGGCGGTGCCTCGCGGTGGTGCGCGACCGTCGGGGGGCCGCCCAGGTTAGGAAGAAGGGAGGTGTTTGGGTTTCGATCCTTTTTTTATTCCCTCGATCTCTCCCTGTATTATTCGCGGTTCCGAATAAACCGAGCGGAGCTCGGGCTCGGGCTGGTTTTGACTGAGAGGTGGCTCCTCTCGGTTGGGCAGGGCCAATAAGCACGGGTCTTGGGTGAAGCTGCTGGGAAGATCCCGCACGGGCCTGTGGCCTAATAGCCTAATTGGGCTGGGCTGGCTTCTCCTTTTTTTAATATTTATTATGCAACCATTCATATATATATATCTATATATATATATATATATATATATATATATATATATATATATATATATATATTTTTATATATCTATATATATATTCATATATCTATATATATATATATATATATATATATATATATATATATATATATATATATATATATATATACTCAAATAAATACTTATATAGTAATATCCATTAAATCTAAATAAATCCCGATATATTCTAGTCCTAGTGTAGGGCCTAATTCTATACCTATATGACTGTATATATATATATATAATATTTAATTGACCAAAAATAATAGAACCAATAATAGTAAAATAATAATATATATAATAACCTCAATAATAAAAATAATAATAATAATAATGAACTTCAATAAATCAATAATGGCGTACATACCAGTTTGTACGGTCTAATAATTCCCAACGTACAAGGACCTATTTATACCAATATCATTGAATATCCACTAATAATAATAATAATATTAAAATATGAATACTTAGGAATATTTATTAAATCGTTAAAACGGAAAACCACCCACTCACCAACATACGTCAACACTCATGACATCGGATGTGTCGTATGACTACATGGGTTGGGCTCAGTTCGGTCCAGCCCGGGCTAAAATGTTATAATCGGTATCCCTAAACTCACTTAATATAATTAATTAATAAATAAAATTTCGGCAAGGGTTAAGTCGTAACTTGGCCTGGTTTTCCTAGTTAGGACTTCACTATGGCTCGGCCTTCCCTACCAGGACTAACACACTAGTCCAAGGACGTCATGGCACTATCCGTGCCACGATTTCTAGTCACCATGCACTCCAAAACTCCATCATGGCTAAGACCATCTACCGTAATAATTAACTAATTAATTATTATAAAATCTAATAATTATCATTTAAAATAAATAAATAATAATAAAATATTTTAAACAATTTTCGGGAAGGGGAGCTACATAACATATGCCTATATATATAAATATGTATGTAATGTGGATATTTATGTATATTTACACTAGCTCATTGAAATGTTCCTATGAATGCCTAATGTATATATAGTTGATTGCCTATATGTATATCTAGTGTATGCAATATATGAATTATATATAATATAAATTATGTGATTGATGGCTTATTTGGCCTTGTGATGATGTGTGCTTGCTAGCCTAGGCTTGGTTAGGCTTAGTGAGACTTGTTTGGGCTAGGACTTGACCTAATTGACCTAGTTTGACTGTATAGTTGACTAGAGTTGACCAACTGTTGACTTTAGCCTAGTTTGACCTAGACAGCATGCAGATGCATTGTACATTTCATTTATCATCCCCTGTATACATCTTGACTTGTGTTGCTCTAAATAGGAGTCAGATACCTCATCTCGGACAGTATATTCTCACAGATATTCAGATACCAGGGGAGTACATTCTCTGATCATGTCATAACTTGCTTAGGATTATATTCCTGCTCTAGATTACCTTATTTGATGCTGTCACGATATTATTAGGATTGGTACTATATGGATCCCTACATGAGATGTTATCCCCCTCGGGAGCATCGGATACTTCATGTCATGTGTTTCATGTACATCATGTATTCCTCGCTCTCATGTTATTCATGTTTCTCATGTGCTTCATGCTCGTTCATGCATGCTCATGTACTCTCATGTGCTCTCATGTTCGGTCATGTTTCTCATGTATCTCTTGTATAACCTATACTTCATGTGCACTCATTTATGAGCCCTCATGTATACTTCATATGCACCCATTTATGGGCCTTCATGTGAATTTCATGTGCACTCATTTATGTGCCCTCATGTATATTTCATGTGCACCCATTTATGGGCTTTCATGTGAAAATCATGTGTGTAACATAACTTGTCTGGATCCTTGTGTATTGATTGGGGTATGGGAGAGTATAAATAGTCATGTGATCAACAATTCCAAAGTAGTATAACCATGTCCGCCTCTTTAGTATATTCATGTGCAATTCCAGCCGTTCATATGTCGACTTTGTACTCTACATCACTAGTCACTGTTAGTTCTCTACCGATAGTAGATATTTCTATTACAGTTCTCTCTTTTACATCATGTACATTCTTTTAGTTTCATGTATCGTACTCTCTTGTATGTTTATATTTTTTAACCGGTTATGATCTGCGTGAGATGTATTGTGCTTGCTCCCGTCCTGACTGGACCTGTTGAAAATTTTACAGAGGATGATGAGGCTCTGGTGTCTACCTATAATGGTGTAGCTATAGACAACACTTGTGACTTGGTCCCACTTGTAGTAGAGGATCTGCCACCAGTGGTTTAGACTGCTAGCTTAGACTCTTACCTTGTCTTTTTCATTGATACATTATTGTATATATAGGGAGTTTGTTTTATCTGGATATTTGTGGAGATGTTATTATAGACGCTTAGACTTCTTTCTATTGTATCTCTTTTGTGGATTCGTTTATATCTATCTATCTATCTATCTTATCGTTTTCTGCCTTAGATGTGATTGAGGTTGTATTCTGTTATGTCACCTCCATTCGGAGTGTATATACTATACAGGTACCTTATACATTGTTAGATGATTGACCTAGGACAGCATTCTACCGTCGACACTGCGGCGTAGGTTGGACGCTATTACGTACTCGTACCCTCACAGTGGGTGCGGGTCGTGACAACATCAACCTCTCTTAGCTTTGCGTCAATGACTTCAACGCCATCACATGCAGAGAAGAGAAATCGAGTGGTCGACCCCTGCCTTCGTCGGTCTTTCACGACTTCACCAACTTCATCTTTAACGCCCATCTGTCCACCCTCCAGTTCGTCGGTAGTACTTTTACCTGGTGCAACATGCAAGAAGGAGCTCGAAGACAATATTTCTGCCTTGATCGTGCCCTCATCAACCCTAAATGGTTGGACATGGAGATCATATCCAGTCTATCTTACTTCAACTCGATCGAATCAGACCACTCTCCTCTCTTCATTGAAATCAGCAGCAAATCGAACCAGATCAAGAAGGATTTCTGCTTCCTGAACTTCGGGAGCCATCACCTTCAGTTTATGAATACGGTTGCCAACGCTTGGGCTAGCGTGGACACCCATGACCCGCTGGTCTGTGTGGCGAACAAACTCAAGGCCACCAGGAAAGCCCTTTCGGCCTGGAGTAAGAGTGCTTTCGGTGACATCTTTCTGGCTGTCCGTACGATGAAGGATGATGTCACCCATGCAGAAATCCTGTTTGCCACCAAAAGATCTTCCGCGGCTCGTGCCTCCCTCAACCTTACCAGGGCTCTGCTAAAATTTTGGCTAAAAGTTGAAGCAGACTTCTGGAAACAGAAAGCGAGGCTTACATAGGAAAGCAAGGGAGACAAAAACACGAGCTACTTTCACTCTTGTGTCAACGGACACAGACAACAGCTCAACCTTCACCAAATCGCAGACGGTAACGGCCAAATTATCAAAAACCAACGGCGGATTCAAACGACTGCCACTGATTTCTACTCCCAGTTGTTCACCAAAGAAACCATCACCTTTGACGCAGAATTCCTTGCGGAAATCCTTCGCCTGATAAAAGATAGTGACAACACCCAGTTGCAGCTTCCCCCCTCAGAGTTAGAAGTCCAAGAGGCAGTTTGGGCTTTGAACGAGAACATCGCTCCTGGACCGGACGGATTCGCCGGTGTTTTCTTTAGAGCTTGTTGGGACATCATCAAGGCGGATATCCTCGAGGCGGCCGTAGCTTTTTTCCAAGGAGCCAGATATCCCCGATCGATTTCATGCGCCAACCTTATCCTCATCCCCAAGCAGGACAATCCGGAGACCTTCAAGGAGTTCCGTCCCATAAGCTTGTGTACCTTCACTAACAAAATCATATCGAAGATTATTGCCAACTGCATTTAGATGTTTGATTTTCTATGTAAAATAACTGAGTTTGTAGTGTAATAAAAATTAAAAATTCTAAAATTAGCAATAAACTCCTCTAGAACTTGTAAAAACCTATTGATATATGAGAAAATAAGTAATCGTGCTTACAACCATTTTGGCCAACAAGTCTTCTTCTTCGTTCATGGAGAGCACCAGACACATTAATCACACTCTCTGCATCTTCTGTCTTTTGGACTTGCGCTCGCTCTCAAGACCAGTTTATATCTTGTAAACTTTTCTTTGCTAAATTTTAATTCGATACCCACAACTATTATATTTTTTCAACTTCCGATCCTAAACTTTTTTACTCGACAACTTGATACCATCAACAATTAAATATCTTCAACTTAGTACCCTCCTTTAGTCAGGGGTCAATTTAAAAAAAAAGTTAAAGAAACAAATATTCTAAAATGCCCCTTCATCTTTCGTCCCAACCCCTCCTGCCGCCCAGCGACACCCACCCCCCCCCCCCCCCCCCCCCGTCACACCCCCTTCTGGCAGCGTACCCTTCCTGTGCCGCACCCATAGGTTGCACAACCCCCTCCAGCGCCCCCTTTCCCGTTGCCTGCTCCCGTACCCCCTCCTCCCGCCGCCCACCGGCTGCCCCCTCTCATTCACACCCCTCCTCCGGCTGCCCCCTCCCTTGCTTCCCTCCTCCCGTTGCCTCTCTAGTTGATACATATTAAAGTTTAGGGTATGAAGTTAAAACACTACAATAGTTGAGGGTATAAAGTTGAAATTAATTTAGCCAACTTTTTTTTTAATATTTTATGTTACTTTCACATTTAGCATAGCTCTAGTGACCTCCAACGACCGAAATCACGGATCTACAAACATATCATAACCTCGATGTTTGTCGCTAAATCCAAACAAAATCAGTAGGATGTTGATCCAGACCATACTGAGACCATCTCCAACTCTATTATGGGTTTGAAAAAAGTTATTGCCACATAGGAATGACAAATTTTTATCTAAAAGTTATTCTCTAATGCAATTGTCAAATAAATTGTAAAACTTGTGTGACAAAGGATACTGTGAAGTTGGTTATCTTTTTTCTTTTCTTGAAATCCTGAAGTTTATTGTCTAGTTCTAGACAATGCACTTGTCAATATCTTCACCTCCATTTATTAATTATGAATAAAAAAGTATTAGAAAAGAAAAGCAAAAATTGTCTTGCAAGCTGAAAATAAATAAATAAACATCTCAATAATTTCACATTGAAGAACATTATGTTAGAGCATCCACAATGGGACTAGTTTTAAGTGCTATATTTAATCTTTAGCCAAATTTTATAGCACTTGATGACTCCAATGGACTCTTGTCCACACTTTAAAAATGGTAGAAAGCTAAGAGACTCCAAATTTGGAGAGTCCACTAGTTGAACTATATTACTTGCGGGCCCACCATATTTACTTTTCTCTCTCATTCTTTTTTTGGAGTGTTGCCACTTGTCAATTATGAAAGAAAAATAAGGAGAAAAACAAATGGAGTGTTGTCACTTGTCAATTTGGAGTGTTTATTTAGACTATACTATTGTGTACCAACATGAAGAAAATACTATAAAATTAATTATTAGAGTATAATTTGATGTGATTTGAAATATGATTTGGAGTGTTGCCGCTGTGGATGCTCTTACGGAAGTAAATATAGTTTTGTCATTTACAAAAAGAAACATTATGTTGTTCCTGTAAGTAGAAATCACAACACATGACTTTCTACATGGAACGCAATTATTTACAAACAGCCCTACTTTCATGCTAAACTCTCAGCTACTCTCTCCCATCAATGCATTCCAGATATGTATGTTATATTTACTTCCGCCTTCCGATCTTCATTCAGGAAAAATCATGGCTGCCAAAACTCAGCTGCACTTCGTGGTGGTGCCGCATATGGCCCAGGGGCACATCAACCGCTCCCTCGGCCTCTCCCGCCTCTTCGCCGAGCACGGCGCTCTCGTCAGCGTCATCACCACCCCCGTCAACGCCGCCCGGAACAGGCCGGCCGTTGACCGCCTCAACGCCCGCGGCCTCCCCGTCCGTCTAGTCGAGCTCCGCTTCCCCTGCGCCGAGGCCGGCCTGCCCGACGGCTGCGAGAGCTTCGACCTCGTCCCCTCGCCCGCGCTCTTCCAAAACTTCTACGAAGCCTCCCGGGCGATGCTCGAGACCCAGCTGGAGCCCTACGTCGCAGCGAAGCGGGAGGAGCGCCGCCCCCCGACCTGCATTGTGTGCGACATGATACTCCCGTGGACCGCGGGGATCGCGCAGAGGCTGCGCATCCCGCGGCTGATATTCCACGGCCCGCCGTGCTTCACGCTCCTCTCCGCGCACAGCATCCTGAAGCAGAACCTCTACGACCACGCCGCGCCCGCGGACTCGCCCATCCGTGCCGCCGTGCCCGGGTTGCCGTATCCGCTGAACATAGTGAAGGCTCAGGCCACGATATTCGTCCCGGACAGGCTTCTCGACAAGGCGTTGGAGGCCGAATCCACTGCGGACGGCGTCGTGGTGAACACCTTCGAGGAGCTCGAGGGATGGTTTGTCGACAAGTACCGAGAGGAGACCGGCAGGAAGGTGTGGACGGTCGGCCCGGCGACTCTCGGCAGGGAGGGCCTGAATGGGAAGGTACAGGAGGCCTGCCAGAACAAGTGCACAGTGTGGCTCGACTCGGTGGGGCCGGGCTCGGTCATGTACGTCAATTTCGGCAGCCTCGTACTCACTCCGCCTGGCCAGCTGATGGAGATAGGTCTGGGGCTGGAGGCGTCGGGGTGTCCTTTCGTATGGGTGATCAAGGAGAAGGAGATCGTTCAAGAAGTGAAGGAGTGGCTCGAGGGGGGATTCGAGGAGAGGACCAAGGAGAGGGGGATCGTATTCAAAGGCTGGGCGCCGCAGGCTGTGATCCTCTCGCACCCGGCCATCGGAGGCTTCTGGACGCACTGCGGGTGGAACTCTGTGCTGGAATGCATCGTCGCGGGCTTACCGATGATTGCCTGGCCGCAGTTCGGCGACCAGCACCTCAACGCCAAGCTGATAACCGACGTTCTGAAGATCGGGGTGCATCCGGGAGCAAAGGGAGGAATGCTGAACGTCCCTAGATTGGCTAGGTGGACCGCGGACAGGCACGATATCGAGAAGGCGGTTCGGAGGCTGATGGACCGAGGGGAGGAAGGGGAGGATAGGAGGAAGCGAGCAAGTGAGTTCAGGGAGAAGGCGAAGAATGCAATGGAGGTGGGTGGATCATCTTATAAGAACATGGCACATCTTATGGAGTTTGTAGCAAATCATGCTTACAACAATTAGATCATGCTAGGAACTACCATCTAGTTTGTCGAACTTATTTGGACGGACTGCTCACTGCTGCTGTCTTCTTCAGTAATCTACTTTGTAAGCCTTGTGTTTGCTTCATGAAATAATGCAGCTAGATCTCTGTACTGCTGGAAGAAACTACTTTCCTATGAAGATTTTGATTTCTCTCTTTGTAATGACTGATGAGTAGACGACTAGGATAGTTTATCAGAAAATTTCCTGTACAGTAATAAAGTTGTACAAAATTACACAGGAAGTAATAGGTTTCGCAAAATTTTAAGAAACATACTTTTCCGACAGTACATCTGGCGGAATTTGGACTCCGCCGGACTATCTGGCTGAATTCTTCATTTTTTTGGTATTTTTTTATATTACGGAGGGAGTGGAGCTATTCAGGAGTGGAGTTATTGGGTGGTTTTGAGTTGGGTTTTTTTTAGTTGGTTTTTTTTATTATGAGTGGAGCTATTCAGGAGTGGAGTTTTTGAGTGGAGGTTGGGTGGTTTTGAGTTGGGTTTTTTTTAGTTGGTTTTTTTTTTGAGTCGGTTTTTTAACATGACTTCGATTACAACGGCTAATTCAACGACTATATTTTAGTCCAACGACTACTTTTTCTACAACGGCTCTTTTATTTCATTGTTATAAATGGTAGTCTATTTCTTCTTCCCATCTCAGAATTCTCAATATATTTCTCTCCATCTCAAATTACTATCTCTCTTTGTGTTTCTTTCACCTACCAGCATGGATCAAAGTGTAACACTTTTATGCTCGCTTGGAGGCATCCTTAATGGGTTAGCTTACGAAGGAGGTTTAACTGAAGTTCTTATAATAGATCGAAATATTACGTTTAGTAGTTTATGTAATTTAATGGCCGAACAATTTTCTATCGATTTTGATGAATTTATATTAGTACATATTTTTGCTTCTAATTCTATAAATTTAAATAGTGATCAAGCATGGACCTTTATTCTTCAAATTAATGTACAATCACCGTATATTAGTATTTTTGTTACTCCTGCACCACCTCATATAAGTAGTAGACGTGCTCTTAATAATGAAACTACTAATGTTTGTCCTGATCCTAGTTCTTCTCACCAAGTTATTTTTGCCAGTCAAGAAGAAAATATAGTAGTTGAAGGTAATGATGATGATGACAATAGTGATGATTTAGTTGAAAATGTAGATGATAAATTTGATAATAATGATGGTAATGTTGATACTCCTGAATTATTTGTTGGAAGACAATTTGAAAATCGTATTAAATTTAGAAGTTTCATTAGTGATATAGCAATTAAGCATAATTTTACTTGTTCGGCTACTTCTAATAATGCTCATAAGATTATATATAAATGTAACGTATCTAGTTGTAATTGGAGAGTATACGCTAAATCTATTGGTAATAGCGAGATTTGTTATTACTACGTTAGAAAATCAACATTCTTGCTTATGTGGACTTACAACAGGTAGTCATCCATTAGCTACTACTGTATGGATAAAAAATAAAATATTTAATAAAATTAGAGATGACCAATCGTATAGTCCATCGCATGTTGTCAAGGATATATATAGAGAACATCGAATACGTATCAAATATTCAAAAGCTTGGAAAGCTAGAGAAATTGCTTTATCTGAAATAAATGGTAGTTATATCGATGCTTACGGTAGTCTTGAACGATATGCTTCAACAATTATCGAGACAAATCCAGGTAGCAGATGTTTTATAAAGACTAATGAACACAATAGTTTTGAAAGAATTTTTATATGTTTCAAGGCATGCATTGATGGATTTTTAAAGGGATGTCTACCTGTGATTAGTACTGATGCTACTTTTCTTTCATCTAGATATCGGGGTATATTATTTATTGCTTGTGCTCATGATCCTAACTATCAGTTATATCCAATTGCTTATGCTGTTGCCGAAAGTGAAAGCACTGATTCTTGGAGCTGGTTTTTAGGTTGTTTTAGAACATCTTTTGATCAGTATTTTGATGCATGGAATAGAATTTCTTTTATTTCTGATAAGCAAAAAGGATTAATAAATGCTATGCGTGCTACTTTTCCAGAATCGCCTCATTTTTTTTGCATTCAGCATTTTAAACAAAATTTAAAATCAGTAAACAGATTGAAACATTTTCGATGTAGATTAGATTCTCTTACAATATGTTATAATGAAACAGATGCGAACTATTGTTTTGAAAGAATTAAAGCTGAAAATTTGGATGTTTATAAATGGATCATTGGAGTAGAAGGGGATGAAACACGTGTTCTAGCACACTGGATAACAGCTTATGCACCTTGTCCTAGATTAGATATTAACACTTCCAACCTTGCTGAATGCTTCAATAACTGGATAAAAAATTTGCGTGATAAACCAATAACAACATTACTTGATGGTGTCCGTGCCAAAATTATAACACTTCAGGACAAAAATCGAAAACATGCTGAAGCTCTTGAAACAGCTTATTGTCCGAAGATGTTAAAAACTATGGTACGTATCAATAGAGAACAACCATACTTGCAAGTACTGAGTATTGATAGTTATATATTTGAAATAGCAGATCATGAAACACATAGAACATATGTTGTTCGTCTAGAAGAAAAATATTGTTCATATTTAAGGTGGTATCATACATGTCTTCCATGTGTACATGCATGTTTTGCGTGTAATTTTGCCAATATTAATATTGAAAGTTATTATCCTGCTGTTTTTTCTAAAGAAGCATTAAGAAGCGTATACGAGTCGCACTTGGAGCCAATTCCGGTTCCCTACACTCTTCAAAGTGCCCTGGTTAGAGGAGAAATTGGAGTACCAGAATTACGGCGGAAAGCTGGAAGGCATAAGAAGAACCATATCATTGCAAATGATTCAGAGACAAGAAATCTTCGATGTAGTAACTGTAATGGATTAGGACACAATAGAAGGAAATGTACTAACCAACCAAGAGAATTGTAGTCGGTTGTTGTATTTTTTTTTTTTTTGATAAAGCTGTATTTTTTTTATAAAGACCAATGAACGAATACTATTAGTTTAACAAATGTATCAACCTCCCCTGGCATCCCGCAAATAATTTCTACGCTCAACTTCCCTAAGATTGAGCCGGCCTCTCCTATCCGCTGTATTCTCTGGGG
>JANAVB010001643.1:0-59751 GCA_029216955.1 Iris pallida | reverse complement strand
AATATATATAATATATATATAATAATATATATATATATTATATATACATAAAGACACACACACTCTCACAAACACATACACACACTCTCACTCTCACACACTCACACAAGCTCACTCACACTCTCACCACTATTCTCATGACACAAACACCACCACCACCAATTCTCTACTCACACACAAATACATATATACAATTACTACATATATATATATATAATATATATATATATATAATATATATATATATAAATACCACTCTCAAACACACACACCACCCTCTCACACTCTCTAACACACACTCACACAAGCACACACACACTCCCTACCACTCTCACCACCACCACCATTCCTCATTCCTCTACACACATACAAATTTAAATATAAATATAATACATCCACATATATATATATATATATATATATATATATAATTATATATATATATATATATATATATATATATATACCATTTAATATATATAACCCTAATAATTTCCTTAACCTAGATTTCTAGGGAACCCTATGAAAATTAGGGGCAAATGGTGGAGAATTACCTCCTCTACAACTATTGTGAAGGAAATAAATGAATTAGAGGAATTAATGGGGATTTATGAGCTTAACTCGGTGTAGGTCTTTGCTTGGAGGAAGAAAGCTTGAAGAAAGAAAGAAATTAGAGAGAGAGAGAGAGAAGAGTTTGATTTCTTAATGAAGAAGAAAAAGGGGGGGGAAGCCTTGTCATGGCCGGCCATGTGGGGGGGGGGGGGGGGGGCTTGGTGGGTTTGGGTGTGGATCCACTAAGCCTCCTACCCAATAAACTTAGTTTGGTTCGGTTCGGGTTTGGTTCGGTTTGATTTCTAAATACTAATTAAGCTCTAAAATGACTAATTAAGCCATGGAAAATAGGGTTTAAGATTTCTAACCTAAATGATGGTATGTGGGCCAAGTCCAGCTAGTATGTGGGTCCCACTAGGGTCCAGGCTACCCGGGTCTCCAATTTGAGTCCGAATTGGATAAAATCCAAACCAACCCAAATAAATCCCAAAAAATCACATAAAATCAAATAAAATTCCTAAAAATTATAAAACTTGAAAAATGACGAAAATATCCCTAATTTGAAAACTGGGGGTGACACGGCTTAGGACTGGCGTGCACGGTGCGAGGCCTAAGCTATCTACATGAATATCAGAACATGGGTTTGGTCACATAGCTAGTGTATTTCCCCTCCCCGACTACAAGTAAGTACAAAAATATGAAAGTACAAGAGTACAAGATATTGTGTCACATCGTGTCATCAAGAGAAGTACAAGAAATGAATGCAAATGCACAAGACCATGGAATGTACTTGCCTTGCTCCGGTTAATCGAGAAAATAAAGATGATCTGTAAGTCCACCTGATATAATAGGTACAATTTTGTCAAACTCTAAATAATAATTATTGGCTAAGTATTGCTAATAACTAATAGTCCAATTCTTATACACTAACTAGTCAAAAGTAGTTAGATTATAATTACATTGATTTTAGCAAAATATTACACTGCATATTTTGGTATATTTTACTTCCAAAATTAACAATGTATTTATACACTATATTTGTATCGAATCATAATAACTTATTTAAACTGAGCTTTGGTTATCTAGTACTAATTTATAATCAATTAGTATGATCACGATTATAACCATACTAACAATATCCAAATTAACCTAGGACATTAATCCCCTTTATTCCCTTGGCAAAGCCTCGGACTCAAGGTTTATCTCACAATTTCACCAAAACTCTTAATATTGAGCTTGGTTTGTCATGCCAGCCCAACCCAACTCATCTTCCATTCACCTAATACACTTCCAAGTCCAGACCATAATACCACTTATACATACATTACTCAACTCATTATCTTTACAAGCCAACCTGTAAGCCAACTCAAAAAACTCCAAGCAACCACAGAGCCCCAAAAGACTCAAATAGATAACAAGTATAGCCAACTCAAAATTATACCAACCACATTAACTACACTAATATATCCACTCAAGAATTATACAACACTACGTTTTTCTATCTTACAAAAGAAAACATACTTAGGTAGTTAGCTATAGCAGCATACTCTCAGCAAGTATGCTCCCCCTTCTTGCATCAACCAATCCTAACAATTGCACATGACATTCGAACTCATTCGAACATAAACCCAGCTAATGTATTCATCTGAGCCCAATGGCTACCAACAACTCCACTCTAACAGCAACAAAAATTAGAAGTAATTATGAGACTAAATATACAATGATCTTCAGTTAAAACCCAAGCAAATCATGAAATCAACTCAAATATACAAAACATATACAATTTAAACTCAACAATACTTAATAAAACCCATGCCGCAAAGTCCCAGTTCATCCAATATTTGAATGTCCAAAGCCAATGTCTCGCCAAGTAATGACAATGCATCCTCCCAGTTCCCCTATGCCATCCTCGGACATGCACACAGTCATCGGACACGAACAACACCAATCACGAACAGGACACGAACTCGCAAGGCACGACACCACCATCCAGGACACGAACACGGACATAATCCAACGTCACATAAGAGCGGACACGAACACACGCCACATGAAACACCACAATACTACCCAAACAAAACGTAAAACTGAGTAACAGAGATCTGAGAAGAATTTACCTGGAGAAACTGACTCGAAGGTGTAACCCAATCCACAAGGTCGCCACAACCCTCCGTATCTGAACGTATCCGGGATATGCGTTTCTAATAGACAGAACCACAACAACACCAGAACAAAATCTTAACACTGGAATTATTTCAAGAGATTCAAGAAATCAGAAAATAGAAGTTTAACGGAGAATTCGAGATGACTTACTGCCAAAGACCCGAACCCAAATCGTGCTACCAACTCAATCTGTCGATCAATCGAAACTGACACAAAGAAAAATTCAATAATTCAATTACTACACACAAACCTTAATTTAGATCTGATAACTCTAGATCAAAACTTACCAACAGAATCAATGTCTGATCGAATGTTCGCTACTCGAAAGGAGGATCCGGGCTAATTTGCTCGATCTGGAATTTTAAATCGAAAATGAGTAGATCCCTTCGAATCTAAGAAGAAAGGGAAGAACAGAGGAAGGATCAATAAGCTCACTGAGCGATTTGCTGAAGAACATGAGCAATTGGAGAAATTCGCCGTCGAAGATGATCACCGACGATGATCGTGGAAGACGCTGCCGGAATAGAGTGCGCACCACCGATCTCAGCCGCGAAGGAGTGTCGCTGTGCCTAGACACCGGTCGTCGCCGCCATCGTGGTCGATCACCGCCTAGGAACTTCGACTGGAAGCCGATCATCCGCCGCCGCGGAAGCACCGGACGCCGTCGTCGCCATCACTGCGTCGATTGTTGAGGACGAGGACGCATCGCCATGAAATCTGCCGTTGGAGGAAGGGTCGATCGACGTCGCCATCATCGATGGGAAGATACGTGGACACGGCGGCGGAGAACTCCCATGCGCCACCTCTAGATCGTCGAAGAAATATTCGATGGGAAGCGGGACTCACCATGTTAACGCCATCAGCCGCCTAGTCGTCGGGGGTGAGCGCCGTCGTCGGGTAGAAGCTCCGCCATGGTTTCCTCAAGAAACTAGGGTTAGGGTTCGACAAATTTGGAGGAAAGGAAGCTCTCGAGCTCCCTGGGAATTAGAGTGAGATAGACACCCTTTCTCTCTTCTGATCTTAAATAAGTATGGAGTAAAGAAAAGAAAAGTTTATAATTAAGGGCACAACAATTTAATAATTACATAATATTCCCAAAATATATTATAAGGTTGTTAGAAAATCTTGGGACCCACTCTAAGTTTGTTGGAGGAAGACTCTAGGTTAATTTGTTAGCACTAGTTAGTTAGACAACTAACAATGTGAACCAATGCTAGATTCATTCTCCTCCAGTTTCTACCATTCCATAATAATTATTAAAACAAAACACCACACTGCTATTAGAAAATATTATTTCATAAAACAAATTCCAGATGGTTATTTTTGAAATTTAAAAAAATACCAAGAAATACTAAATTTTTAATAATTCGGGGGAAGGTGGGTTTACAAATCTCCCCGCCCTCCAGAAAATTTCGTCCTCAAAATTTCGAGGAGCACGAAGTTCAAAATTGATTAAGCGCGAGGCTGAATACGTTCAATGACCAGAAAAAAAATTCTAACAATTGGATGATTTAGCATGACAAAATAAAATAGATAAATGACACGATTCAAAATGATCAAATTTGTTTTTTTTTGGTCAAGCACGAAGTGAGACAAGGTTTAATTAAGACCAAGTACGATGATTTTACACGGGGAGTTAGAGTAACATTGTTTTAACAACGATCGAAAAATTAACAAGCACGAAGTGGAATAAATTTCAATTATAACTTAGAGGATAAATCGTGAGGGCACGATCTTCCAGGCATGATTGAAAGTTTAGCACGATAGGAGATTCATTTTAGATAGGTATGATCGGATCAAAGTTTAGACAAAACACGATCAAAATATAGATACAAAAAAATTCTGATGGAACGGAATCCAAGTCTAGGAAGTCAAATGATCTGACAATAAAATGTAAGAAAAGAATTTGCAACGGTCGATCTGAGAAATCAGATGGAACTACCCAAGAGGTATGAGTAACAAATCAAGGGAAACGTGCAAGGATTTGTGATTTTTGAAAACCAATAATCATACGAAAAGGGAATATAGTCTCCATGATATCCAAAAACACATAGGTATTTGAAATAACTTTGCTTAGAATCCCTATCTCGCCAGTATGTATCTGACTGCAGTGTACTTTCGACTTCGTAACTCAAAAACAATATATCACCGAATATTCTGTCAACCTTATCCATTTTCCAACAATCATTGACGAAACAACCCAAGAGATCAAGATATGAATAATATGACAAAGTCCCAGTAATACTCAAAAACCTATAAATGTCTGAAATTACTTCAACTTAGAGTTCCTGTCTCGCCAGTGCGCTGCTGGCTGCAGTGAACCCTCAGTATCCGTAGTCCAGATAATGACTGCAGTGCGCAACTGCCATGCCCTAGTAGATCATCGAATATTCTCTCAAGCTTATCCATAGTGAAGAACAGTTTGGCAACTCTAGAGGGGGGTAAATAAGTTTATATAGAAAAATAGCCAATTAAAAATAACTCTTTCACCAACAATAAATAATCAGAGTAAAGTGCGGAAAATAAATGAAGAGCAGAAGAGCATATGCAAACACAGCGATTTTAACCTGGTTTCCCTCGTGGAGGACTAGTCCAGGCCTGAGAACTCTAGCTCAGGATTAAATCCACTATTTGTGAAATAGTAGTTTACAACCCGTGCTTTTCTTCAGAAGAGCACGTCAACTTCTAACAGAGGATCGCAGTGGCGATTTGCTTGGAATTGTCCAAGCGACTTCTTCGACTCTTGCACAAGAATCCTAACTGAGAGATGCTGAGCACTCGAGACTTAGGAGGCTTGTGGCTAGTAGATGGAAGGGTATGGCTTATTGAGCTTATAAGAGAGAAGAGAAAAGAAGATTGGATGGATTGAAATGAGAGAATTCATGCCCTATTTATAGTATTTTTATAGGCAGAATTCGGCCAGAATTCGGGTAGGAAAATTCAAAAATTTAGCCGTTGGACAACTAGCAACCAGCTATCCCTAAAATTAGGGTTCCTGATTTCTAGGGGACAGAGTTCGGCCCGAACTCTGTGTGGAGGCAGAGTTCGGCCCGAACTCTGTCTCCAGAGCACATAGTGGTTCTAAGGGGACCAGTGGGCAGTTTTTGGTTCAGTGGAGCTTGGGATTTTGGGTAGGTTATAGACTAAGTTCCAAGAGCTCAGCATGACTCAGAGTACACAAGTCTAGACTCAATGAAATTATAAAATACAGACTCCAGAACACACTGAGAGCCGGAGACTGAGCTGTCATCTGTCTTGAACTGAATGCAGTCGTCGTGTGTCGTATTGAATTAATACAAATATTATTTAGTCAATGTAGTCAATATTTGGTTGACTGTGACTTTGTGTCAACAATCTCCCCCATATTGATAATTGACAAAATATATGTATATTTCAATATTCATACCTGGACACAGTTGATTGTAACATAGCTCCCCCATAAACGATGCCTGATCTAAAAGAAGATAGCTCCCCCGTAAACCATGAACGGTGTCGAGCTAGAAGCTATAGCTCTCCCCCGTACAAAATGCATAGAACCTGTAACCTGATAGATAATATTTCCCAGAGCAAGAACAAGCACAGATATACACAGATATACGAATGCATAGAACCGGTGGCCTGATAGATAATATCTCCCAAAAGCAAAACAAGCACAAAACTATAAAAATATACATTATTTCTCCCCCTTTTGGCAGTTAGCAATATAAAGAAGCAATGAATAGTAATGCAACCACACCAAGCAGAGAAGAAACAGTGAAATACTAAGCAAAATAAGTCACTGACATAAAGTAAAACTATGATAAAGGACAGATAATGTCATCCACCAAACCAAGTGGCCAACTCATAAACAGAGTACATAAAACCAGCTACATAAATCCATAATAAACTAAATAACTGAAAGCAAAAAGTAACTAAGATCATCAGCAGTAGCAGCAGCAGATCGAGCCAATCTCCATCACGGAGCACGAGAAGGTCCAGGAGAGTTGGAACGTCTGGGATCCACAAGAGCAGCACTCGGATCCAGGTAACGCAAGACCCATGGATCATCAATGATATCCCTCACGATCGGGATCCCGCTGCATGGGAATGAGCATAGTAGGATGATGGGACATGAAGTACCGAATATCATGCAGCGAGTTGCTGAGTGCACTCATCTGCAGGGTAGTGCGGTAGTCCATCTGAGCCCACCGATCAGCCTCTAAGTAGAAACGATCCTGAAGCATGGTCTGGATGGAGTCAAGAGTGGCAGGTGGAGGTGGTGCATCCTGACCGAAAGGAGGGGCGTCAGGCTCCTCATCATCAGAATGCTCAGAGGCTTCAGGAGAGGCGACAACTGCCTGAGTAAGACGTGCCTTGGACAGGAAAGCAGGAGCAGGCAAGAACGGACAGATATCAAGTGGTATGTTAAATGCACGAAAGATCATAGGAAGGTACAGAGGATAAACCAGAGCTCGTGGTTTCTTCTACAGTGAATCATCCAGTCCATCATTGTACGTGGAAGATTGAAAGAAATTCCAAAGTGAAGATGATAAAGAGCAGATATTTCAAGATAAGTGATGTCATCATGGGAACCTGTTTTGGGTAGAATGGTGTTAGAAATAATCCAATGAAGATCAGAAAAATATGGGTTGAGATATTTAGCCGTGAGCTTGCGAGGACGTGTGTATGGAGTACACAAATCGTCCTTGAAGCTCTCAAGGGAAATTCCGTCGGGAAAACGGAACGAGCGAGCGTCAACTAGCTTTTTCCAAGAATTGGGCTCTTGAAGATCAAGATATTCGGCTAAGTCAAAGTCATCAAAAGATATATTTATACCTGCAACTCGTGAATAAATATGGAGATCATCAAAGGTCATGTTGCAGTAGAACATTTGGACAGCATGACGATAGATAGCAGAAGTGGTAGTGACAAGCTCATCAAAGCAGAGGTCATGAAATAAAGAATCATATTGAGAGAAGATAGAAAAATTAATAGGATGTCCTGCGAATACCTGACGATTCCGATAGTCACTAAACCAGTTGTTTGAGGCATCTAGTGAAACAAATAGTCGGTTGTCATAGGTAGAAGGGTTTCGAGGACGAGGTGGGTTGAACTACGGATGAGGTGGTTGAAGTTGTTCAATGATATGTTCCTTCGTCGGAGGAGTATCCGAAGAGGAAACACTCTCAGTTCGAATCCTCTTTCCACGATTGAACAAGCGAGGAGCCATAAAAACTTGATAGAGTGAAGTATAGAAGACAAGAATGATACCTCAAATTATTAATAAACAGTGGAAGAGAATGACGAGAAACCCTTTTTCCTTGATTTTGATGAGCAATGGAGCACTCTAGATCAAAAACTAGGGTTAGGGTTTGAAGGAAAGAGTTTGGAGAGGTGAGGAAGGAGGCAATGGTGAAGGAGAAAGAAGGAGTCCCGACATAAAGTAGGGGTTTGTCTTTGGTCGGATGAAATATTGACCATAGGATCTAAATTGATCCAACGGCAGAGCCAGATCCCGACGCTGGAACTTAGGGACCGAACTCGGCCCGAACTCTGTTAGGGAAAGAGTTCGGCCCGAGTTCTGGATCAGTGGTCCAGAACTAAAGGCAGGCTAAAAAGATAGAAAAATTGATTAAGTGTTGAACAAAAGAGATTTTGAGGATAAAAGTTTGATGAAAACAATGAAGTACATAGAGAGGTACACAAAGGTCAGAATAAACTTTAGGAAAGATCAATTAGGCAATAATAAATCGGAACAAACCATATAATAAACAAGGAAATATATTGTAATTCAGTATTTCAAATTTGCTATGGGTTAGCTGCAGGGGCCGGATCCCAGCTAGCGGTAGTCCTGAGGACTAGTGCACCGTCGCTTAGGCTTTTACGTCTTTTTGTCAGAAGGACCCTTTCGGCTTGTACCCATAATAAATTCGTCATAAAAGAATCAAAATATACTCGATATTTACGCAAGTAAGTCTCAACTTATAACTGCTTCATCCAAAATTCCGAGTTCACGACAAAGAAAATTGAAGCGCTCTTCGGATAATGGCTTAGTAAAGAAATCTGCTAGCTGATGATCAGTGTCAATAAATTCTAAGTTAATCGTGCCATTTTGCTGATGATCACGCAAAAAGTGGTGTCTGATCTCAATGTGTTTAGTGCGTGAGTGGCAGACAGGGTTCTTAGTCAAATTGATGGCACTAGTATTGTCACAGAATATAGGAATATGCATGAAAGATAATTTATAGTCTTCAAGGGTTTGCTTCATCCACAGAATTTGTGCACAACAACGCCCAGCTGCTATGTATTCAGCTTCTGTTGTGGATAGTGCAACAGAGTTCTGCTTCTTGCTAAACCATGAGACTAAAGCCTTTCCTAATAAATGACACGTGCCGCTCGTACTTTTACGGTCGACCTTGCATCCAGCAAAGTCAGCATCAGAGTAACCGATGAGGTCAAATGATGTTGACTTGGGATACCATAGGCCCACTGTAATCGTACCCTTAAGGTATCGAAAGATACGCTTAACCGCGGTCATGTGAGATTCCTTAGGATTTGCTTGATATCTAGCACATAGGCAAACACTAAACATGATATCGGAGCGACTAGCAGTTAAATAAAGTAAGCTGCCTATCATACCTCGATACTTACGTTGATCAACGGGTTTGCCGCTCTCATCTGGTTCGAGTTTGGTTGAAGTAGCCATTGGAGTGCTGATTGGTTTGATGTTGTCAAGATCGAACTTCTTCAGCATGTCCTTGGTATACTTCGATTGACAGATGAAAGTTCTATTTGCCAGTTGTTTTACTTGCAGACCAAGAAAGTAGTTGAGCTCTCCCATCATGCTCATCTCAAATTTCGTCTGCATACACTTGGCAAATTCTTGACAAAGAGTTTCATCAGTAGACCCAAAAATAATATCATCAACATAAATTGAATTAATAAAATAGTGGCTTTGAAAGATTTTATAAACAATGTTGTGTCAATTTTCCCTTTTGAAAAACCTTTCTCAAGTAAGAAGCTACTTAGCCTTTCATACCAAGCTCTGGGGGCTTGTTTGAGGCCATAAAGTGCTTTCTTTAGCTTGAACACGTGGTCGGGAAATTTGTGATTTTCAAAGCCAGGAGGTTGTTTCACATAAACTTCCTCCTTAATAAAACCATTCAGGAAAGCACTTTTCACATCCATTTGAAATAATTTAAAGTTTTGAAAATTAGCAAAAGCACAAAGCATCCGAATGGATTCTAGTCTAGCAACAGGAGCATACGTCTCATCGTAGTCGATACCTTCCTCTTGGTTGTATCCTTGAGCTACTAGACGAGCTTTGTTACGTGTGACTGAACCATCTTCATTTACTTTGTTTCTAAAAACCCATTTAGTACCAATTATCGAGTGATTAACCGGTCTAGGAACGAGTTCCCATACTTGGCTTCTCTCGAATTGGTTGAGTTCTTCTTGCATAGCAGAAATCCAAAATTCATCATTAAAAGCTTCAGAAATGTTTTTAGGCTCTACTTGTGAAATGAAGGCAGTGCTAGCAACGGAGTCTCTTAGTGATGATCTAGTAGTTACTCCACGTGAAACTTCTCCTATAACTAAATTTTCTGGATGAGAAGGTTTGAAAGAGAATTTCTTAGGCAAACCCTCCAGAGAATTAGTTTCGGTTGAAGTATTCATTGGAGTAGAAGTTGATGGCTCAACGTCATCATCAAGAGTACTTGCTGCACTGTTGTCTTCATCAAAAGTCACATTTGTTGACTCTTCCACAATAAGTGAGCGTTTATTGAAAACTCTATATCCCTTACTCTTGGCGGCATAACCAAGAAAGATACCATCGTCAGCTTTGGCATCAAATTTGCCTAAGTTGTCTTTGGTGTTAAGGATAAAACATCTACAACCAAAAACTTTAAAATAAGATACATTGGGGGTTCTCCCAACCCAAAGCTCATAGGGTGTTTTCTTCGTAATGGGACAAATAAGCACCTATTCAAAATGTGGCATGCTGTACTAACAGCTTCTGCCCAAAAATATTTCGGAAGTGAAAATTTATTCAACATGACTCTGGCCATATCGCTGAGAGTTCTATTCTTCCGCCACAACACCATTTTGTTGAGGAGTTCTAGGACAAGAAAATTCATGATCAAAGCCATTTGCATTACAAAAACTTTCAAAATCATAATTTACGAATTTGCCTCCATGATCACTTCGGATTCGAGTAATCATGTAGCCTTTTTCGTTTTGAACTTTCTTTACAAAAATTTTGAAAGCAGAAATAGCATCGCTCTTATTAGCGAGAAAGAAAACCCAAGTAAATCTCGAAAAATCATCAACAATAACAAATGCATAAAGTTTGCCTCCAAGGCTAGCTATTCTACTAGGACCAAATAAATCCATATGAAGTAGTTGCAAGGGTCTAGTAGTACTTACAGAGTTGATAGAATGAAATGAGGATTTTGTTGCCTTGTTTAGTTCACATTCGGCACATACCGTGTCCTTTTTGAACGTGATGTCAGGCAATCCCCTCACTAGCTTCTTGGTGGAAAGCCTGGATATAGCATCCATGTTGGCATGACCAAGACGCTGGTGCCAAAGTAGTCGTTCGTCTTTGTGGGCATATAGACATCTACTGCATTGTTAGTATTTATAGAAAGATAGAAAATGTAGATGTTGTCCTCTCTTTTCCCTTCAAAAGCAATGTCTCCTGTTGACCTATCATAGATGTAGCAACTGTTTTGTCCAAAATTAATATCATATCCATGATCAGCAAGATGACTAATGCTGAGCAGGTTATGCTTTAACTCGGTCACTAGGCAGACATCCTTTATTACAGGAGAAGGAGGATGACCAATGATACCATTACCTATAATGTGCCCTTTGAGATTGTTACCGAAGGATACGTATCCTTCTCTCTTCATCGATAGTGATGCAAAAAGATTTGCGTCTCCCGTCATATGTCGCGAGCATCCACTATCGAGAATCCACTTACTTTCAGTTGAGGAGGGAAGGTCCACCTACATCAAGAGTAGATGTGACCTTTGGTACCCGAGTTCTTGAGGGTCCTGAAAAGTTAGTCTTTGGGAACCAAGCATATATCCTTTTATCTACAAGTCTTCTAACTCTGCACTGTGGTGAGATGTGTCCATGTAATCCACAATAAGTACAGATAGCATTCTTATTTATACTAGGAGCATGAGAATAATATCTATAAGCAACAGGATGAGGATGGACATGATGTGAAGAGTTAGCATGGTGAAGATGATTATGCATGGAATAAGTGGCATGGTGATGGTGTCTATGATAGAATGATGGTATTGTCGATGATGTGTGACTTGCTGATATTGTCTAGATGGCATGGCATGATGATTTTGTCTATATGGTATATGAGAACCTTGTCTATATGGCATTGCATGATGATTTTGTTTATATGGCATGGCATGATGATTTTTATGTGTGGAGTGATGTTGATTGTGTCTTTGTGCATGATGAGTGTGTACTGAGTGAGAATTGTTCTTACGTGCACGTGGTTTGTGAAAGTTTGTGTATATAAATGCATGGTTATGTGCTGCATGAGAACGACGTGATTGACTAGCATGAGTGGTATTGTGCCCATGTGATTGGGTTTGAGGTTGAACAACCTGTTTACCCAATTTGGTTTCTAATCTTTTAGAAACAGCTTGCAGTTCATCAACCTTAATATTTAAGCCATAAATCTTAGTCATGGAAATCTTGTGTCTACTCTTTTCTTCAGCAAGCAACGTGTTGAGAGTAGTGATTTCTTGAGTTTGTTGCTCAATACGTGCTTCAGCATCATGTAAGCTTAATTTAAGCTTGGATACTTCATCAGTGTCATTAGTGGGTGATGTGTTTCTAACATTATCAAGAAGTAAAGAAATTCTTTGTATCTCATCTTCTAGACTTTTGATTTTGTCCTTGGCATGTTTATATTTACCGATGACCTTTTTATGATCATCGAGCAAATCAGTGAAAGCATCGCCAAGTTCATCAAAAGAGAAATCATCCAGAGTTTCGTTAGATACCTTGTTAGAAGTTGCCATCAGGCACACATTTGCTGTATCTTGAGGAGAGTCCTTTTCTTCCTCAGAGTCACTTGCTTCACTTTCATGCCAGATGCCTGTGTTGGCATATTTCTTTGATGAGTTCTTTTGTATGGCTTCTCATAGCGATTGCTCTTCTTCAGGAATGGGCAGTCTTTTCGGACATGTCCAGTTTTCTTGCAACCGTAACAAGTTGGTTCTTCTTCATCGTCTTCTTGAGATTTCTTCTTCCTTCGATTGAAGCGAAGGAATTTCCTGAAGTTGCGAACCATGAGAGCTTGGTCTTCATCATCCGAATTATCTTCTTCGGTCTCATCATGATTAGCTCTTCGTTGATGAGCTTTGAGTGCGATCTTCCTGGTCTTCGGAGCAGGCTCTTCGAAGTCCTTGAGGTCAAGCTCGTGAGTCATAAGCTTACCCATCAAGGTCTCCATTGACATTGTTGTGAGATCGTTTCCTTCTATGATGGCTGTCACCTTAGGGTTCCAAATCTTTGGTAGCCCTCTGAGCAGCTTACGAATCTTCTCGTGGTTTGAGTACTGCTTTCCAAGCGAGGATAGAGGATTGATGATGTCGAGGAATCTTGTGAACATTTGAGTGATCGTCTCACTTGGCTTCATCTTGAAAGCTTCGTATTCTTAAGTGAGACGGCTTATTTTGGATTCCTTGACCTGTGTGGTTCCTTCATGCGTCACTTCTAGAAGCTTACTTCATGAGCAGTGGTGCATGTAGAGACCCTGTTGAACTCATTCCTGTCTATGGCACAGAATAAAGCATTAATAGCCCTAGCATCTAGACTTGCCTGTTTCTTCTCCTCGACAGAATATTTGTCGTGTGGTTTCTCAATGAGGTCACCATCGACAACTATTCTGGCGGGCTTTTTGTAACCGTCAGTGACGACAGTCCACAGGTCAAAGTCTAGAGACTTAAGATAGAAGCTCATCCTTGTTTTCCAATATGTGTAGTTAGTCCCATCAAATAGGGGAGGCCTATGAGTGGACTGACCTTCACCATGATTGGAAATCAAGGATTGTGTGGTTGCCATGGATCAGCTCTTAGGATGTTAGTCCTTGTAAAGAGAACAGAGCTCTGATACCAATTGAAGAACAGTTTGGCAACTCTAGAGGGGGTGAATAGAGTTTATATAGAAAAATAGCCAATTAAAAATAACTCTTTCACCAACAATAAATAATCAGAGTAAAGTGCGGAAAATAAATGAAGAGCAGAAGAGCATATGCAAACACAGCGATTTTAACCTGGTTTCCCTCGTGGAGGACTAGTCCAGGCCTGAGAACTCTAGCTCAGGATTAAATCCACTATTTGTGAAATAGTAGTTTACAACCCGTGCCTTTTCTTCAGAAGAGCACGTCAACTTCTAACAGAGGATCGCAGTGGCGATTTGCTTGGAATTGTCCAACGACTTCTTCGACTCTTGCACAAGAATCCTAACTGAGAGATGCTGAGCACTCGAGACTTAGGAGGCTTGTGGCTAGTAGATGGGAAGGGTATGGCTTATTGAGCTTATAAGAGAGAAGAGAAAAGAAGATTGGATGGATTGAAATGAGAGAATTCATGCCCTATTTATAGTGTTTTTATAGGCAGAATTCGGCCAGAATTCGGGTAGGAAAATTCAAAAATTTGGCCGTTGGACAACTAGCAACCAGCTATCCCTAAAATTAGGGTTCCTGATTTCTAGGGGACAGAGTTCGGCCCGAACTCTGTGTGGAGGCAGAGTTCGGCCCGAACTCTGTCTCCAGAGCACAGAGTGGTTCTAAGGGGACCAGTGGGCAGTTTTTGGTTCAGTGGAGCTTGGGATTTTGGGTAGGTTATAGACTAAGTTCCAAGAGCTCAGCATGACTCAGAGTACACAAGTCTAGACTCAATGAAATTATAAAATACAGACTCCAGAACACACTGAGAGCCGGAGACTGAGCTGTCATCTGTCTTGAACTGAATGCAGTCATCGTGTGTCGTATTGAATTAATACAAATATTATTTAGTCAATGTAGTCAATATTGGTTGACTGTGACTTTGTGTCAACACATAGAAATTTCAAAAAGGTTTCAATAATCCAAATCATGATAAAGGTAAGGTTATATGCTTGTTAGAATACAAGGGTTTATTATGTACTAAGAAGCTACAAGGGATCCCATCAAGGAATAGTGAGTACTAAAAGGACAAAGCAGGAGATTTTAAATCTCGAACAGGGAACAAATTTTTAAAAAGTAACCGTGATCTCAATGAAATCTGGAATGATAACAAATTCTGTATAGGGAAACCTCATCCTGGATATAACAAAGTTTCGATGATGGCATAGAAGCAAGGTATCAGATGAAGGACAAAGTCTCGGAACAAGGACTAGAAACCTTGTACAGTAATCAAAGTATAACAGAATCTCGAATGGCAACGAAGTCTGAACAATACCTCGAATGGAAAATTTTCAATAGAAAACAAATCTCGGATAGGAAATCAAACATCGACATAGCTGCAAATATGAAACAAAATCTTGAATAGAAATCTCGAACAGAAAGTAAGGTTATGAAGAGTGAATAGAGAACATGGTATCAATTTATGAATAGGAAACAAGTATCGAATCGTGCATATGAAACAAGGTGAAAATCTCAATAATAATCGAAACAAAGTTGTGAACAAAAACAAATTCTCGAAGAGAAAATAAGTCACGAAGAGGAAACAAAATCTCATATAAGGAACGAGTCAAAACCTGTAGTAGAAAATGAAATCTTCAAACAATGTCTTTGAATGGTGAAGAGAAATAATTATCGAATAGGAATCAAATTTCAACAAGCCCCGAATAGAAAACTGAACTTTGAGTAGGAAACAAAATTTACTAATTGTAACAAGTTCTGAATAGGAGACAAAATTTTCGAATAGAAGCCAAATAGGAGACAGGGTCATGTATAGTGAACAGGATATCTAATAGTGAACATGAAACAAACCTCAAACGGAAAAACAGAATTTTAAATAGAAATTGGGGTTTCGAATAGAAAACAAGATCTTTTAGAATAGGAAACTTCATCTCGAATAAGGGCAGAGTTACGAACAAGATTCTAGAATAGGAAACCATCCCTAGAAATATATCTCAAATAGCAATCAAGGTTCCAGAATAGAAAACGAAGTCTAACAATCCTTGAGTAGAAAAAAGGGAGTCTTAGGTGCTAAGAGGAAAATCTAAAGGAAATTGGATTGTGAATCACGATCCACGGTTTTCTCCAACCATGCAAGAGAGTCTTCTGTCTTCAGTACTTCTTCAGGAACTGGAATCACTTCAACTTCTTCAGCTTTCCTGACGTAGGCTTGTCCTTGTAGTAGTGCCCATGCGATTGTTGAATCTGGAGGGACGGTCCCCGTGCTGCAGTCTTGGTGCTCCACGTGCTCGTCTTTGGGCAGTGTGATCAGCGGTCTCCGAGCAATCCTTGACTTGGGGGTAGGCAATTAGCAGTACAAGCATAGGCTCAATCTCTTACGGTATTCGTTGTAGTAGTGTCCTGGGCGGCGACAGAAAGCATAAATGGCCATCATCTGAATCTGATGACGCAGCTGAATAGGCATTGTCTGAGTGTGGCGACGCTTTGCGGATTCATAGTAGCTGCTACTTCCGTCTCAAGTCTTCCTGCTTCTCCTGGGCTTCAGCTTTCGGTCTCGTTCAATTATCTGTGCTACATTCTGGATCTCCTGGCTGGTAGCTCCAATCTTCAAAGGTGTCGGGTCCTCATTGACTTGGGAGATCTTCAGTGGCAGCTCCAGGTCCTCGATCTCTCCTCGATGCAAGATATGTGCTCGGTGTCGGGGAAGTCCAAGGACCCGAGAGTCTGGAAATCAGAAGTCCTTCCTGGCTCGAAAAGCGTATCTACAAGTCAGGCTTGGAAAAGGATGGCCTGCTGCATCTGAGTGTCAAGGAACTCTTGAAGCATCTCCATCAACTGCATACTACCCGTAGGGATAGTAGGGCGATAGAAGGTAGTGGAAGCTCGAAACCCTCAAGTACAACCATTCTGGTGTCGCATGCTTGAACTATCTGAAAAACAGAAAACTGTTAAAATATCCTAAACCTAAAAATAATAAATGTTTATAATATCAATATACCGATGTACCCGATTTCCTATGCTGTGATCAAATTTCCCTAGTTTAAATCAAGTCCCCCAATAGTACTCTAATAACTAGGTACTATTAGGATAGACCTGCATAGGCCACCACTAAAAACATGTCACGACCCGCTCCCGAATAATCGAACACGAGTCGGATACGTCCAACCTACGTTGGAAGACTCAACATAGTAAGCTGTACCAAGCTAGGGAAACTAACAAGTCAATATGAATAAGTACAAATCACAACATCTATAAACGATCCCAGAAGATCACCATAATCCACAAGTCCATATAAGGTAAAGGTACCAGAGTCAACAGGAATAAAATACGCTATGAACTCTAAGAAAACGATATCTAGGAGTAAAGCTAAACAGACAAAACCTGAAGCCTCTATCTAAGTCATGTCTCCATTCTGCTCAGCTAAGATCCCGGGCTCTGGCCCGTAAGGTTGAACAATATCCTGCAAGTACACCTACAATATATCCAGTCAGGAGCGGAGCAAAGTACAGTTCTAGGTGATGAACAAGAACATCATGATATGGAAATGAATACAGGAGAACATGAAATATAAAGTACAAAAAGAATATAAAAGTACATGAATGTAAAGTACAGAAAATAAAGTACAAGAATGTAAACCATGAACTGAAGTACAAGACATGATATGTGCACAATGTTTGAATACAACTAGCATATGTGATCGGCTGGGGTGAGTACAGAAATAAGTACAGGAGAACATGAATATCGGTACGACTTAGGACCCGCGTACACGGTACGAGGCCTAAGCTATCTACATGAATATCAGAACATGGGTTTGGTCACATAGCTAGTGTATTTCCCATCCCCGACTACAAGTAAGTACAAGAATATGAAAGTACAAGAGTACAAGATATTATGTCACATCGTGTCATCAAGAAAAGTATAAGAAATAAATGTAAATGTACAAGACCATAGAATGTACTTGCCTTGCTCCGGGTAATCGAGAAAATAAAGATGATATGTAAGTCCACCTGATATAAAAGGTACAATTTGGTCAAACTCTAAATAATAATTATTGGCTAAGTGTTGCTAATAACTAATAGTCCAATTCTTATACACTAACTAGTCAAAAGTAGTTAGATTATAATTACATTGATTTTTAGCAAAATTACACTGCATATTTTGGTATATTTTACTTCCAAAATTAGCAATGTATTTATACATATTTGTATCGAATCATAATAATTTATTTAAACTGAGCTTTGGTTATCTAGTACTAATTTATAATCAATTAGTATGATCACGATTATAACCATACTAACAATATCCAAATTAACCCAGGACATTAATCCCCTTTTATTCCCTTGGCAAAGCCTCGGACTCAAGGTTTATCTCACAATTTTACCAAACTCTTAATATTGAGCTTGGTTTGTCATGCCAGCCCAACCCAACTCATCTTCCATTCACCCAAAACACTTCCAAGTCCAGACCGTAATACCACTTATACATACATTACTCAACTCATTATCTTTACAAGCCAACCTGTAAGCCAACTCAGAAAACTCCAAGCAACCACAGAGCCCCAAAAGCCTCAAAATAGATAACAAGTATAACCAACTCAAAATTATACCAACCACATTAACTACACTAATATATCCACTCAAGAATTATACACAATCCTACGTTTTCTATCTTACAAAAGAAAACATACCTAGGTAGTTAGCTATAGCAGCATACTCTTAGCAAGTATGCCCCCCCCCCCTCTTGCATCAACCAATCCTAACAATTGCACATAACATTCGAACTCATTCGAACATAAACCCAGCTAATGTATTCATCTGAGCCCAATGGCTACCAACATCCCCACTCTAACAGCAACAAAAATTAGAAGTAATTATGAGACTAAATATACACTGATCTTCAGTAAAAACCCAAGCAAATCATGAAATCAACTTAAATATATAAAACATATACAATTTAAACTCAACACTTAATAAAACCCATGCCGTAAAGTCCCAGTTCATCCAATATTTGAATGTCCAAAGCCAATGTCTCGCCAAGTAATGACATTGCATCCTCCTAGTCCCCCTAGCCATCCTCGGACACGCACACAGTCACCGGACATGAACAACACCAATCACGAACAGGACACGAACTCGCAAGGCACGACACTACCATCCAGGACACGAACACGGACACAATCCAACGTCACATAAGAGTGGACACGAACACACGCCGTATGAAATACCACAATACTGGAATTATGACCCAAACAAATCGTATAACTGAGTAACAGAGATCTGAGAAGAATTTACCTGAAGAATCTGACTCGAAGGTGCAACCCAATCCACAAGGTCGCCACAACCTTTCGTATCTGAACGTATCCGCGATCTGCGTTTCCAATAGAAAGAACCACAACAATACCAGAACAAAATCTCAACACTGGAATTATTTCAAGAGATTCTAGAAGTCAAGAAATAGAAGTTTAACGGAGAATTCGAGATGACTTACTACCAAAGACCCGATCCCAAATCGTGCTACCAACTCAATCTGCCGATCAATCGAAACTGACGCAAAGAAAATTCAGCAATTCAATTACTACACACAAAACCTTAATTTTGATCTGATAACTCTAGATCGAAACTTACCAACAGAATCAATGTTTGATCGAACGTTCGCTACTCGAAAGGAGGATCCAGACTAATTTGTTCGATCTGGAATTTCAAATCGAAAATGAGCAGATCCCTTCAAATCTAAGAAGGAAGGGAAGAACAGATGAAGGATCAAGAAGCTCACTGAGCGATTTGCGGAAGAGCACGAGCAATCGAAGAAATTCGCCGTCGAAGATGATCATGGAAGACGCTGTCAAAATAGAGTGCGCACCGCCGATATCAACCGCAGAGGAGTGTCGTTGTGCCTAGACACCGGTCACCGCCACCATCGTGGTCGATCACCGCTTAGGAACTTCGATTGGAAGCCGATCATCCGCCGCCGCGGAGAGCACCGGACGCCGTCGTCGCCATCACTGCAGTCGATTGTTGAGGACGAGGACGCATCACCGTGAAATCTGCCGCCGGAAGAAGGGTCGATCGACGTCGCCATCATCGATGGGAAGATACGTGGACACGGCGGCAGAGAACTCCCAAGCGCCGCCTCTAGATCGTCGAAGAAATCTTCGATGGGAAGCGGGACTCGCCATGTTAACGCTATCAGCCGCCTAGTCGTCGGAGGTGAGCGCTGTCGTCGTCGGTGGAAGCACCGCCATGGTTTCCTCAAGAAACTAGGGTTAGGGTTCGACAAATTTGGGGGAAAGGAAGCTCTCGAGCTCCCTGGTAATTGGCTGAGTGAGAAAGACATCCTTTTCTCTCTTCTGATCTTAAATAAGTAAGGAGTAAAGAAAAAGGAAGTTTATAATTAAGGGCACAATAATTTAATAATTACATAATACTCCCAAAATATGTTATAAAGTTGTTAGAAAATCTTGGGACCCACTCTAAGTTTGTTGGAGGAAGACTCTAGGTTAATTTGTTAGCACTAGTTAGTTAGAAAACTAATAATGTGACCAAGTGCTAGATTCATTCTCCTCCAATTTCTACCATTCTATAATAATTATTAAAATAAAACACCACACTGCTATGAGAAAATATTATTTCATAAAACAAATTCCAGATGATTATTTCTGAAATTTAAAAAAATACCAAGAAATACTAAAATTTTAATAATTCGGGGGAAGGTGGGGTTACAAATCTCCCCCCTAGAAAATTTTGTCCTCAAAATTTCAAGGAGCATGAAGTTTAAAATTGATTAAGCGCGAGGGTGAATATGTTCAATGACCAGAAAAAAAATTCTAACAATTGGATGATTTAGCTTGACAAAATAAAACAGATAAATGACATGATTCAAAATGATCAATTTTTTTGGTCAAGCACGAAGTGAGACAAGGTTTAATTAAGACCAAGTACGATGATTTTACACGGGGAGTTGGAGTAACATTGTTTTAGCAACGATCGAAAAGTTAACAAGCACGAAGTGGAATGAATTTCAATTATAACGTAGAGGATAAATCGTGAGGGCACGATCTTCCAGGCATGATTGAAAGTCTAGCATGATAGGATATTCATTATTAGATAGGTATGATCGGATCGAAGTTTAGACAAATCACGATCAAAATATAGATACAAAAAAAATATGATGGAATGGAATCCAAGTCTAGGAAGTCAAATGATCTGACAATAAAATGTAAGAAGAGAATTTGCAATGGTCGATCTGAGAAATTAGATGGAACTACCCAAGAGGTATGAGTATCAAATCAAGGGAAACATGCAAGGATTTGTAATTTTTGAAAACCAATAATCATACGAAAATGGAATATAGTCTCCATGATATCCAAAAACACATAGGTATTTGAAATCACTTTGCTTAGAATCCCTACCCCGCCAGTATGTATTTGATTGCAGTGGACTTTCGGCTCCGTGACTCAAATAACAATACGTTACCAAATATTCTGTCAACCTTATCCATTTTCCAACAATCATTGACGAAACAACCCAAGAAATCAAGATATGAATAATATGACAAAGTCCCAATAATACTCAAAAACCTATAAATGTCTGAAATTACTTCAACTTAGAGTTTCTGCCTCTCCAGTGTGCTGCTGGCTGCAGTGAACCCTCAGTATCTGTAGTCAGATAATGACTGCAGTGCGCAACTGCCACGCCCGAGTAGATCATCAAATAGTCTCTCAACCTTATCCATGGGAATTTCAAAAAGGTTTTAATAATCCAAATCATGATAAAGGTGAGGTTATCTGTTTCTTAGAATACAAGGGTTTATTAGGTACTAAGAAGCTACAAGGGATCCCATCAAGGAATAGTGGGTACTAAAAGGACAAAGAAGGAGATTTTAAATCTCGAACAGGGAACGAATTTCCAAAAAGTAACCGAGATCTCAATAAAATCTGGAATGATAACAAATTTTGTATAGGGAAACCTAATCCTGGATATAACAAAGTTTTGATGATGGCATAGAAGCAAGGTATCAGATGAAGGACAAAGTCTTGGAATAAGGACTAGAAACCTTGTACAGTAATCAAAGTATAACATAATCTTGAATGGCAATGAAGTCTCGAACAATACCCCGAATGGAAAATTTTCAATAGAAAACAAATCTCGGATAGGAAATCAAACATCGACAAAGCCGCGCATATGAAACAAAATCTTGAATAGAAATCTCGAACATAAATCAAGGTTATGAAGAGTGAATAGAGAACAGGGTATCAATTTATGAATAGGAAACAAGTATCGAATCGTGCATATAAAACAAGGTGAAAATCTCAATAATAACAAGATCGAAACAAAGTTGTGAACAGAAACAAATTCTCGAAGAAAAAACAAGTCACAAAGTGGAAACAAAATCTCATATAAGGAACAAGTCAAAACTTGTAGTAGAAAATGAAATCATCAACAATATCTTTGAATGGTGAAAAGAAACAATTATCGAATAGGAATCAAATTTCAACAAGCCCCGAATAGAAAACTGAACTTTGAGTAGGAAACAAAATTTACTAATTGTAAAAAGTTCTGAATATGAGACAAAATTTTCGAATAGAAGCCAAATAGGAGACATGGTCATGCATAGTGAACAGAATATCTAATAGTGAACATGAAACAAACCTCGAACAAAAAAACAGAATCTTGAATAGAAATTGGGGTTTCGAATAGGAAACAAGATCTTTTAGAATAGGAAACTTCATCTCGAATAAGGGTAGAGTTACGAACAAGATTCTAGAATAGGAAACCATCCCTAGAAATATATCTCAAATAACAACCAAGGTTCCAAAATAGAAAATTAAGTCTAACAATCCTTGAATAGAAAACAAGGAAGTTTTAGGTGCTAAGAGGAAAATCCAAAGGAAATTGGATTGTGAATCACGATCAACCGTTTTCCAACCATACAAGAGAGTCTTCTGTCTTCAGTACTTCTTCAGGAACTGGAATCAGTTCAAATTCTTCAGCTGTCCGGACGTAGGCTTGTCCTTGCACTAGTGCTCCATGCGATTGTTGAATCTGGAGGGACGGTCCCCTTGCTGCAATCCTGGTGCTCCTCATGCTCGTCCTTGGGCAGTGTGATTAGTGGTCTCCGAGCAATCCTTGACTTGTTGGGCAGGCGATTAGCAGTACAAGCATAGGCTCAGTCTCTTACGGTACTCGTCGTAGTAGTATCGTGAGCGGCGACAGAAAGCACAAATGGCCATCATCTGAATCTGATGACGCGGCTGAAGAGGCGTTGTCTGAATGTGGCGACGCTTTGCGAATTCATAGTAGCTGCTACTTCCATCTCAAGTCTTCCTGCTTCTCTTGGGCTTCAGCTTCCGTCTCGTTCTATTATCTGTGCTACATTCTGGATCTCCTGGCCGGTGGCTCCAATCTTCAAAGGTGTCGGGTCCTCAGTGACTTTGGTGATCTTCAGTGGCAGCTCCAGGTCCTCGATCTGCTCCTCGATGCAAGATATGCTCGGTATCGGGGAAGTCCAAGGACCCGAGAGTCTGGAAATCAGAAGTCATTCGGGCTCGAAAAGCGTATCTACAAGTCTGGCTTTGAAAAGGATGGCCTGCTGCATCTGAGTGTCAAGGAACTCTTGAAGCATCTCTATCAACTGTGTACTATCCATGGGAATAGTAGGACGATAGAAGGTAGTGGAAGCTCGAAACCCTCAAGTGCAACCGTTCTGGTGTCGTGTGCTTGAACTATCTAAAAAACAGAAAACTGTTAAAATGTCCTAAACCTAAAACAATAAGTATTTATAGAATATCAATATAGCCGATGTACCCGATTTCCTATAGTGTAATCAGTTTTCCTAATTTAAATCAAGTCTCCCAATAGTACTCTAATACCTAGGTACTATTAGGATAGATCTGCATGGGCCAGCACTAAAAATATGTCACGACCCGCTCCCGAATAATCGAACACGAGTCGAACACGCCCAGCCTACGTTGGAACTCAACGTAGTAAGCTGTACCAAGCCAGGGAAACTAACAAGTCAACATGAATAAGTACAAATCACAACATCTATAAATTATCCCAAAAGAACACCATAATCCACAAGTCCATATACGTAAAGGTACCAGAGTCAACAGGAATAAAATACGCTATGAACTCTAAGAAAATGATAGCTAGGAGTAAAGCTAAACAATCTAAACCTGAAGCCTCTAGCTAAGTCATGTCTCCATTATGCTCAGCTAAGATCCCGGGCTCTGGCCCATAAGGTAGAACAATATCCTGCAAGTACACCTGCAACATATCCAGTAGGGAGCGGAGCAAAGTACAGTTCTAAGTGATGAACAAGAACATCATGATATGAAAATGAGTACAGGAGAACATGAAATATAAAGTACAGGAAAGAACATGAAAGTACATGAATGTAAAGTACAAGAAATAAAGTACAAGAATGTAAACCATGAACCTGAAGTACAAGATATGACATGTGCACAATGTTTGAAATACAACTAGCATATGTGACCGGCTTGGGTGAGTACGGGAATAAGTACAGGAGTACATGAATATCGGTACGACTTAGGACCCGCGTGCACGGTGCGAGGCCTAAGCTATCTATATGAATATCAGAACATGGGTTTGGTCACATAGCTAGTGTATTTCCCCTCTCCGACTATAAGTAAGTACAAGAACATGAAAGTACAAGAGTACAAGATATCGTGTCACATCGTTTCGTCAAGAGAAGTACAAGAAATAATGCACAAGACCATAGAATGTACTTGCCTTGCTCCGGGTAATCGAGAAAATAAAGATGATCTGTAAGTCCACCTGATATAATAGGTACAATTTGGTCAAACTCTAAATAATAATTATTGGCTAAGTGTTGCTAATAACTAATAGTCCAATTCTTATACACTAACTAGTCAAAAGTAGTTAGATTATAATTACATTGATTTTTAGCAAAATATTACACTGCATATTTTGGTATATTTTACTTCCAAAATTAGCAATGTATTTATACACTATATTTGTATCGAATCATAATAATTTATTTAAACTGAGCTATGGTTATCTACTAATTTATAATCAATTAGTATGATCACGATTATAACCATACTAACAATATCCAAATTAACCCAGGACATTAATCCCCTTTTATTCCCTTGGCAAAGCCTCGGACTCAAGGTTTATCTCACAATTTTACCAAAACTCTTAATATTGAGCTTGGTTTGTCATGCCAGCCCAACCCAACTCATCTTTTATTTACCCAATACACTTCCAAGTCCAGACCATAATACCACTTATACATACATTACTCAACTCATTATCTTTACAAGCCAACTCAGAAAACTCCAAGCAACCACAAAGCCCCTAAAGACTCAAAATAGATAACAAGTATAACCAACTCAAAATTATACCAACCACATTAACTATACTAATATATATACTCAAGAATTATACACAATCCTACGTTTTTCTATCTTACAAAAGAAAACATACTTAGGTAGTTAGCTATAGCAGCATACTCTCAACAAGTAAGCCCCCCCCCCCCTTCTTGCATCAACCAATCCTTACAATTGCACATAACATTCGAACTCATTCGAACATAAACCCAGCTAATGTATTCATCTGAGCCCAATGGCTACCAACATCCCCACTCTAACAGCAACAAAAATTAGAAGTAATTATGAGACTAAATATACACTGATCTTCAGTTAAAACCCAAGCAAATCATGAAATCAACTTAAATATACAAAACATATACAATTTAAACTCAACAATACTTAATAAAACCCATGCCGCAAAGTCCCAATTCATCCATATTTGAATGTCCAAAGCCAATGTCTCGCCAAGTAATGACATTGCATCCTCCCAGTCCCCCTATGCCATCCTCGAACATGCACACAGTCACCTGACACGAGCAACACCAATCACGAACAGGACACGAACTCGTAAGGCACGACACCACCATCCAGGACACGAACACGGACACAATCCAACGCCACATAAGAGCGGACACGAACACACGCAGCATGAAACACCACAATAATGGAATTACAACCCAAACAAATCGTATAAACTGAGTAATTGAGATCTGAGAAGAATTTTCCGGGAGAATCTGACTCGAAGGTACAACCCAATCCACAAGGTCGTCATAACCTTCCGTATCTGAACGTATCCGGGATCTGCGTTTCCAATAGACAGAACCACAACAACACCAGAACAAAATCTAAACACTGGAATTACTTCAAGAGATTCAAGAAATCAGGAAATAGAAGTTTAACGGAGAATTCGAGATGACTTACTGCCAAAGACCCGATCCCAAATCGTGCTACTAACTCAATCTTCCTGTAATGCCTGTTGTTTGTATTACGTATTTGGAATACGTATACGTATTTTATCTTGTATTTGCATATCTCCTTGGTTTAGTTTGGCTTGGTTATTCTTGGTTCGGGTTGGCTTGGTTCGGTTTGGGATTGCTATTGGTTCATTATGAACCAAAGGGTGAACCCCCTACCTACCACCACCACTACCATTTATTAACCCACTTCCTTCTCTCTCTTCATTACTCTCCTTCTTCCCTCCATTAATTCTTCACCTACTAGAGAGATGGAGAGAGAGAGGTCTAGGCAAGTACAACTTGCTTCATGGAGGAACTCCAATTTTATTGCTTCATTCTCTTTCTTACAACATTTTAACTTACTTTAGTACTTGGCATTTCCTCTTTCCCTGGCTAGATTCTTGTAGATCTATATTTACTTTATTTTCGGAAATCTTGAGTTTTGATCTACTAAATCTTATTATTTTTGAGTTTTGATGGTTTCATGTTATAGAGAATTTCGTTCTACCCCATTTTGACCTATGGAAGTTCGGATTTGGGCTCCGGATGATAGAGTTATGCAGCTTGGAAGCCATGGGTTATGGTGTACTTCTTCTCGAAAATTTGGAGAAGAAGCACAGTTCCGAGCCGCATGGTAGCACTTGACCGCATGAACATTCATGCGGCAAGTCAGTTCCAACCGCATGCACTATTGCCTTGACTTGACCGCATGACAAGTTCATGCGGCAAGTATTCCTTCTAGCCGCATGAAGTCCTTCTTACTTAACCGCATGACTGAGCTTTCCAGTCCAGCCGCATGGGACTTCGCCCATCCCGAGCCGCATGAACTCCAATACTCGCGAGCCGCATAGACCGCAGTCTCCCAGCCGTATGGGTTTGCTTTTCTTGACCGCATAGTCATTTTTCCTCGTAGCCGCATGGGTTGCCCCTCCCCGGTCGCATGTACTTGATTGGTCAGCCAGCCGCATGGACCCATCCTCCGCCAGCCGCATGAGTTCCCTATCCTCCTGATCGCATATGTCTTGCCTTTTTCAGCCGCATGACTGAGTGGATCTCCGAGTCGCATATGACTGATATCCCTTTGACCGCATAAGCCCTTCCCTTTTTAGCCGCATGCGCCTGACCCTATTCAGCCGCATGGGCTGTTCTCTTCCAGCCGCATGAGATCATTCCTGGCCGCATATGCCTTAGCCGCATGGCTCTTCTATATCCCTGGATATTGATATTTTATTATATATTTTACGTCCATTTTATATCCTTATGCCTTTTGTCATGAACTTGATAATCATGAATTTATTTAATATGTTTAGAAATGATAATTGAGCATGACCTGACAGTGACCCGTAGTGGTGCACACCTGACATGATAACCTAACATGATAGTGGCCCGCCGTGGCGCACTCCTGACAAAGTACACTTGACATGATAACCTGACATGATATATCTTGATAACCTGTTACGATGGCTACCTGACATGACATGACCTGTATAATTAATCTGGACACCGTGGGCGATTGTGCTTGTACAAATAATCCAGTCATGTCTTGCATCATGTCTAGGAGGGGACTCCTGAGTACCACGGTCAGGAGTACCGACTGAAATAGACTAAGGCTAAATAACTAGATTAATACATTAGTCATAAAGAGATCTCCCAGCTACAGGCAATCCCGTTACCTGGGCATGCCTTGAGATCTGTAGCCTGCCGTCGAGTAGGGCACATTTCCAGCATACTGTCATGTGTTGCACCCTTCAAGCTACCTAAGGGTACATTCGTTTCCTGGACGATGTACCCACCTGAATTCAACTCTAAATCTTTTAACCCGGGTAACCTGGATGGTCTGCAGGGCTTGTGGCTGTGGAATAATCTCGCTGCATCTTGTTAGTAATTAGACTTGTGACAAACCTAGTTAGTTAAAGTATCAAGCGGTAATTCTTGCTTGGCCGTAAAATGATAGGATGGAGTCTAACCAGTCTAGTCTGGTCCTGATCCTGTTCCAGGTTACTGCATGACCAGAATGCTTGTATTTATTTTACCGATAAATGGTGAGAATTCCAAGTTCTGTTCAGACGAAGGGTTACAACCCCGGTCCTTGTTTGGTTTACGGGTTGTAACCTGGTTATCTGAATAGTCCCATGGTTATCTCGTCGTATATCATCCTGATGTATTTTCTTTAGTTCCAGTTTTTACCTTATTTATACTCTTATGCTGATTGCTGGTTTTAGTTCCTAAGTGAAGCTTCCTTTGTGGCACTTGCTCTTTCTGGGGTCTGACCCAGCTGGTTTTGTGTGGCCAGATTTCGGAGCAGCTCCAGAGGATCTACCGACCTTCCAGCCAGATGGTGGCCACTAGACGGAACCCTGGCAACGAGTGGGTTTATTTTTGATCTCCCACTCTATTGTAAAAATATTCTTTTGAGGCGTTTAGCCGACGAGCACCTGTTAGCTCGGTTGCACTTTACTTACTGTCTGCCTATGGGCTGAAACATGATTGACAGATCCTAGGGTTGATCATGTATGACTAAACTCTTGCAAGTCCTGACATTTTGTAACGACTAGCTTCATGATCAACTGAATATGTAATATTTGGGACGCCTTATTATTGTATATTTAATGATCATACATCTTGTGACTTTTACTTACTTGCTTGTGATTGAGACAATAGGCTTGTTCATGACCTTAAGAGACTGTTGGCTTGTAGTAAACCCTCATGTATCTAGACAGCCGTGACCGTATAGCGAGATAAAATCTATTTCATATACGTAGCTGGCTATGTCTGCCCCCGCTCTCCAGTATTCTGGTTCTGGGGCGTGACATGGTTTAAGTGGTGGCCCATGCAGGTCTTGTAAATCAAGATATGTGAGGGTTTACCAAATAGATGTCTCAATCAGTATCCGCCCTTGATCTCTGCTCGTATCTTCTGAATCCCTGGATTTTTGTCCTGATCAAATGCTTGTATCGTTGATCTGTCCTGGTCCTTTCTTATTGTTCCCCATGTCGTCTTCTTCAGCGGCATCGTTCCTGGACCTGCCGGTCAGCAAGGCAGAGCACTTCCCGTGGATCAGCAACAACCTGGAGATCAAGCCCAGCATTCCGGAGTAGCCTCCAGAGTCGTGCCTTCTGGCGGAGAGCCACCAGTTCAGCCAGTTCAACCTGTAGAACCTGATGACGACACTTTGGTAGGTCTCGTCAGGACCTTGATAGCTTCTCAAGATCGTCGAGGAGACGCCTTGCACCAGGCAGTGGCAGATGCGTTGACCAGAGGCGGTCATCAGGGTAACAGCGCGGCCAACAGCTTCAAGCGCTTGAACCCACCCTTCTTCGACGGTAGTGAAGATGCTATCGCCGCAGATGCTTGGCTTCAGGATACTGAAATGATTCTCGAAGCAGCCAGGATCCCAGAGAACGAGAAGGTGGTCGTAGTATGCCTGCAGTTGTTGGATCTTGCCCGCAGCTGGTGGACGGCTCAGGCCGTTGGATTAGTAGCACCCATTGCTTGGGCAGTATTCAGAGAGAGATTCCAGACCAAGTACTTTGATGCTGTAGCTCGGTATGATCTACAAACGAGGTTCACCAATCTGAAGCAGATGGGCAGGACGGTCGATGGATATACGGCCGAGTTTTCGAGACTCAGTCGGTTTGCTCCCACTTTGGTGGCCACCGAGTATGATAGAGCCTAGCGATTCCAGCAGGGGCTTCACCTGGAGATTCTATTAGCAGTTGAGCAGTTTGAGCATCAGACTTTTGATGCAGTCTTGAGAGCAGCTAGGAGGCATGAGTATACCTCCCAGAGGTTTGTGGATAGGGCCGAAGGTCGGAAGAGATCCCACGGCCAGATGAATCAGTCTTCAGCACCAGCCCCGACAGCCAGGGCTTTGACTATTGGAGCTCCGAGGCGGGCGGCCTCAGTGACGTCGGTCCAGCATTCCATCCCGACGTACCCTCAGCAGCAGAAGCAGAAGCAGTCTTCCGCAGTGGGATGTTCTCATTGCGAGAAGCCCGGACATGTAGTGGCAGAGTGTCGCAGGGCACAGGGATTGTGTCTGGCTTATGGAGCAGCAGACCATAGGGTTGGATCCTGCCTGAATAGGGGTGGTTCATCATCGTCCAACCTTTCTAGCTCTTCGGTGAGGGGACCAGCTCCGGTCCAGCAGCAGCAGTATCCATTGCCGAGGCCCTTGCCGCCTCAGTCCCAGATATTCCAGCAGCAGAACCCCCAGCAGCATACTCAGGCCCAAGCCCAGAGTCAGAGCAGGCAGCGAGGATTTCAGCAGAAGGGACCAGCACCACGAGGGCACGGTCAGGCTATGGTGATGACCGCAGAGGAAGGATTAGCACCAGGAGAGGTAGTAGCAGGTACTATTCTCGTCAACTCCTTTCCAACTTCAGCTTTATTTGATTCTAGTGCATCGCATTCTTTTATGTCTGCACGATTCGCGACACAGATAGGATTGGAGCCCGAGTCATTATCAGTAAGACTCAATATACTTACTGGTAACGGACTTGTGGGAGTAGATAGAGTGTTTTCCTCATGTCGGATCGTAGTTAGCGGTAGAGAGTTTCCCGCTAGATTGATAGAGTTTTCGATGGCCGATTATGATGTGGTCTTAGGGATGGATTGGTTGAGGAACCAGTATGCTAGAATAGACTGCCATATTGGTAGGGTTGTTTTTAGCATTCCAGGAGAGCCAGAGTTTTCATTTTCCAGAGGCGCAGTTAAGCCTTCTTCCCCAGTATTGCGGATGGCAGTAGCAGCAGTGCAGTTGTCCAGGATAGTGGATGAGTTTCCAGATGTTTTTCCAGAAGAGCTTCCAGGTATGCCTCCAAAGCGGAAGATCGAGTTCACTATAGACTTGATTCCCGGGACAGCCCCAGTGTCAGAGAGAGTCTACAGGATGGCACCATCAGAATTGGAGATATTGTACCAGATGATTGAGGAACTCAGGACCAAAGGATTCATTCGTGCTAGTGGATCGCCTTGGGGAGCCCCGATGCTTCTTGTGAAAAAGAAGGATGGTACGTCCAGGTTATGTGTTGATTATCGTACCTTGAACTCAGTGACAATCAAGAACAGATACCCTCTCCCGAGGATAGATGACTTGTTTGATCAACTCAAGGGGGCATCAGTATTCTCGAAGATCGACTTGCGCTCAGGATATCATAAGATCAGAGTCAGAGAGCAGGACATCCTGAAGACAGCTTTTAGATCGAGATATGGGCATTGGGAGTTCCTAGTGATGCCATTTGGAGCAACCAATGCGCCGGCAGTATTTATGGACCTCATTAATCGCATCTTCATGCCTTACTTGGATCAGTTTGTGATTGTGTTCTTGGACGACATCCTGGTCTACAGCAAGAGTGAAGCGGAGCATGAGCAGCATCTCCGTGTGGTTCTTCAGACTCTCAGGGAGCACCAGTTATATGCCAAGTTTAGTAAATGCGAGTTCTGGCTCGATCGTATTTCGTACTTGGGTTATATCATCACCAGAGGAGGAGTAGAAGTGGATCCCCAGAAGATTGTGGCCATTGAGACATGGCCAGTGCCCAGCACTGTTGCAGAAGTTCAAAGTTTTCTTGGATTGGCCGGCTACTACCGGCGGTTTGTTTCAGATTTTGCTCAGATTTCAGCGCCATTGACCCAATTGACCCGCAAGAAAGTACAGTTTGCTTGGACAGCAGAGTGTCAAAATTCTTTTGAACAGTTGAAGCGAGGCTTGATGACGGCTCCCATTCTTGCGCTTCCAGATGGCACCGGAGGATTCTCAGTGTATTGTGATGCTTCAGGCAGAGGATTAGGATGTGTTCTGATGCAGCATAGGAAGGTAATAGCTTATGCGTCACGACAACTTCGTGATCATGAGAGGAATTACCCAACCCATGACTTGGAGCTGGCAGCAGTAGTGTTTGCACTTAAGTTGTGGAGGCACTATTTGTACGGAGATAGGGTGGAGATTTTCACCGACCACAAGAGTCTGAAGTATGTTTTTACCCAGAAGGATCTTAACATGCGTCAGAGGAGGTGGCTGGAGCTTCTTGTGGATTATGATGTCAACTTACAGTATCATCCCGGGAAGGCCAACGTTGTTGCAGATGCTTTAAGCAGGAGAGCCGGAGTTTATTTCCTAACGGCGCAACCAAAGCTGTTAGCCGATCTTCAGAAGATGGGTATAGAAGTTGTTCTTCCTTCCAGTGTGGCATTGATGGCCAGTATGCAAGTTCAGTCCACTATAGTCGAGAGGATCCGGATGGCGCAGTCGGCAGATTCCAAGCTTCAGCGACTCAGTGCAGAGTGTGAGGCAGGACGAAGACCAGAGTTATGCATTCATGAGGATGGTACCCTTCGACATGGTAATCGTCTTTGTGTATCCAGTGGAGATATCAGATAGGAGATCATGTTAGAGGCGCACAGTTCTCAGTATTCCATCCATCCTGGCAGTACGAAGATGTACCGCGATATCCGTCAGCACTTTTGGTGGAATGGCATGAAGCGGGAGATAGCTCGGTTTGTCTTTCGGTCTTTGGTTTGCCAACAAGTTAAAGTTGAACATCAGAGGCCGGCTGGACTTCTTCAGCCCTTGCCGATCCCAGAATAGAAATAGGAATATGTGACCATGGATTTTGTGACCGGATTGCCTAGGTCCCCAACCGGTAGAGATGCTATCTGGGTTATTGTTGATCGGCTCACGAAGGTAGCTCACTTCCTCCCGTTCAGAGTTGGTTAATCGACGGCTCAGTTAGCGGAGATGTATCTCAGGCAGATCGTCAGATTGCACGGTGTTCCAGTCAGTATCACCTCGGACCGGGATTCAAGATTTACATCGTACTTTTGGCGTAGCTTGCAAGAGAGTCTGGGGACTCACCTCCAGTTCAGTTCAGCCTATCACCCACAAACAGATGGCCAGTCGGAACGCACAATCCAGACTCTTGAAGATATGTTGCGGTCATGTACACTTGACTTCGGAGGCTCGTGGGAAGATCACCTGCACCTGGTGGAGTTCTCGTACAACAACAGTTTCCAGGCCAGTATCCAGATGGCGCCGTTCGAGGCACTGTATGGCAGGAAGTGCAGATTCCCGTTAGCCTGGGACGATGTCAAAAAAAGACAGATGCTCGATCAGGAAATGATTGTCCAGACAGTTGAAGTGGTCAGAAGGGTCAGAGATCATCTTCGAGTTGCTCAAGATCGCCAGCATCATTGGGCCGATTCTCATCGGCACCCTCTAGAGTTTTCAGTCGGCGATCATGTATTCCTGAGAATTTTGCCTAACCGTGGCATCATTCGTTTCGGCGTCCGGAGAAAGCTTAGTCCTAGGTATATAGGACCGTTCGACATTCTGGAGCGAGTAGGAGATGTATCCTATCGTCTCGCTCTTCCGCCGTCGCTAAGCGAGGTACATAACGTATTCCATGTATCACAATTACGATGGTATATCCCAGACCCGAGCCACGTCCTGGATCATTCAGAATTGGTTATTGGTACCAACCTTTCGTATGAGGAGCGGCCCGTGTCTATATTGGACCGAAGAGAGAAGATCCTCAAGAATAAGACTATCAAGTTAGTCCGAGTTGCTTGGGGACATCACTCTTTGGGTGAGTCAACGTGGGAGCGTGAGGATGGCATCCGATCGCGGTATCCCGACTTGTTTGACTCATGAGGTATAATGTCCTTCTTATGCCTCATGCCTTCGATTCCTTGCTTGCATGATTGATTGCTTGATTGATTGTCTAGTATAGCTTGCCTGTGATTAGTGTAGCTTGTTCTTGTCTCTCTAGCCTCTTAATTAAATTCCGAGGACGGAATTCTTTTAAGGTGGGTAGAGTTATAATACCTGTTGTTCGTATTACGTATTTGGAATACGTATACGTATTTTATCTTGTATTTGCATATCTCCTTGGTTTGGTTTGGCTTGGTTATTCTTGGTTCGGGTTGGCTTGGTTCGGTTTGGGATTGCTATTGGTTCATTATGAACCAAAGGGTGAACCCCCTACCTACCACCACCACTACCATTTATTAACCCCACTTCCTTCTCTCTCTTCATTACTCTCCTTCTTCCCTCCATTAATTCTTCACCTACCAGAGAGAGGGAGAGAGAGAGGTCTAGGCAAGTGCAACTTGCTTCATGGAGGAACTCCAATTTTATTGCTTCATTCTCTTTCTTACAACATTTTAACTTACTTTAGTACTTGGCATTTCCTCTTTCCCTGGCTAGATTCTTGTAGATCTATATTTACTTTATTTTCGGAAATCTTAGGTTTTGATCTACTAAATCTTGTTATTTTCGAGTTTTGATGGTTCCATGTTGTAGAGAATTTCGTTCTACCCCATTTTGGCCTATGGAAGTTCGGATTTGGACTCCGGATGATAGAGTTATGCAGCTTGGAAGCCATAGCTTATGGTGTACTTCTTCTCGGAAATTTGGAGAAGAAGCACAGTCCCGAGCCGCATGGTAGCACTTGACCGCATGAACATTCATGCGGCAAGTCAGTTCCAACCGCATGCACTATTGCCTTGACTTGACCGCATGACAAGTTCATGCGGCAAGTATTCCTTCTAGCCGCATGAAGTCCTTCTCACTTAACCGCATGACTGAGCTTCCCAGTCCAGCCGCATGGGACTTCGCCCATCCCGAGCCGCATGAACTCCAATACTCGCGAGCCGCATAGACCGCAGTCTCCCAGCCGCATGGGTTTGCTTCCCTTGACCGCATAGTCATTTCTTCCCACAGCCGCATGGGTTGCCCATCCCCGACCGCATGTACTTGATTGGTCAGCCAGCCGCATGGACCCATCCTCCGCCAGCCGCATGAGTTCCCTATCCTCCTGACCGCATATGTCTTGCCTTTCTCAGCCGCATGACTAAGTGGATCTCCGAGCCGCATATGACTGATACCCCTTTGACCGCATAAGCCCTTCCCTTTTTAGCCGCATGCGCCTGACCCTATTCAGCCGCATGGGCTGTTCTCTTCCAGCCGTATGAGATCATTCCTGGCCGCATATGCCTTAGCCGCATGGCTCTTCTATAGCCCTGGATATTGATATTGAGCATGACCTGACAGTAACCCGTATTGGTGCACACCTGACATGATAGTGGCCCGCCGTGGCGCACTCCTGACAAAGTACACTTGACATGATAACCTGACATGATATATCTTGATAAGCTGTTGCGACGGCTACCTGACATGACATGACCTATATAATTAATCTGGACACCGTGGGCGATTGTGCTTGTACAAATAATCCAGTCCTGTCTTGCATCATGTCTAGGAGGGGACTCCTGAGTACCACGGTCAGGAGTACCTACTGAAATGGACTAAGGCTAAATAACTAGATTAATACATTAGTCATAAAGAGATCTCCCAGCTACAGGCAATCCCGTTACCTGGGCACGCCTTGGGATCTGTAGCCTGTCGTCGAGTATGGCACATTTCCAGCACACTGTTATGTGTTGCACCCTTCAAGCTACCTAAGGGTACATTCGTTTCCTGGACGATGTACCCACCTGAATTCAACTCTAAATCTTTTAACCTGGGTAACCTGGATAGTCTGCAGGGCTTGTGGCTGTGGAATAATCTCGCTGCATCTTGTTAGTAATTAGGCTTGTGACAACCCTAGTTAGTTAAAGTATCAAGCCATAATTCTTGCTTGGCCGTAAAATGATTGGATGGAGTCTAACCAGTCTAGTCTGGTCCTGATCCTGTTCCAGGTTACTGCATGACCAGAATGCTTGTATTTATTTTACCGATAAATGGTGAGAATTCCAAGTTCTGTTCAGACGAAGGGTTACAACCCCGGTCCTTGTTTGGTTTACGGGTTGTAACCTAGTTATCTGAATAGTCCCATGGTTATCTCGTCGTATATCATCCTGATGTATTTTCTTTATTTCCAGTTTTTACCTTATTTATACTCTTGTGCTGATTGCTGGTTTTAGTTCCTAAGTGAAGCTTCCTTTGTGGCACTTGCTCTTTCTGGGGTCTGACCCAGCTGGTTTTGTGTGGCCAGATTTCGGAGCAGCTCCAGAGGATCTACCGACCTTCCAGCCAGATGGTGGCCACTAGACGGAACCCTGGCAACGATGGGTTTATTTTTGATCTCCCACTCTATTGTAAAAATATTCTTTTGAGACGTTTAGCCGACGAGCACCTGTTAGCTCGGTTGCACTTTACTTACTGTCTGCCTACGGGCTGAAACATGATTGACAGATCCTAGGGTTGATCATGTATGACTAAACTCTTGCTAGTCCTGACATTTTGTAACGACTAGCTTCATGATCAACTGAATATGTAATATTTGGGACGCCTTATTATTGTATATTTAATGATCATACATCTTGTAACTTTTACTTACTTGCTTGTGATTGAGACAATAGGCTTGTTCATGACCTTAAGAGACTGTTGGCTTGTAGTAAACCCTCATATATCTAGACAGCCGTGACCGTATAGCGAGATGAAATCCATTTCATATACGTAGCTGGCTATGTCTGCCCCCGCTCTCCAGTATTCTGGTTCTGGGGCGTGACACTGCCAATCAATCGAAACTGACACAAAGAACAATTCAACAATTCAATTAGTACACACAAAACCTTAATTTTGATCTGATAACTCTAGATCAAAACTTACCAATAGAATCAATGTTTTATCGAACGTTTGCTACTCGAAAGGAGGATCCGGACTAATTTGCTCGATTTAGAATTTCAAGTCGAAAATGAGAAGATTCCATCGAATCTAAGAAGAAAATGAAGAACAGAGGAAGGATCAAGAAGCTCACTGAGCGATTTGCTGAAGAATACGAGCAATTGGAGAAATTCGTCGTCGAAGATGATCGCCAATGATGATCGTAGAAGACGCTGCCGGAATAGAATGTGCACTGCCGATCTCAGTCACGGAGGAGTGTCGCCGTGCCTAGACACCGGTTGCTGCCGCCATCGTGGTCGATCACCGCCTAGGAACTTCGATTAGAAGTCGATCAACCGCCGCCGTGGAGGGCACCGGATGCCGTCGTCGCCATCACTGCGGTCGATTGTTGAGGACGAGGATGCATCGCCACAAAATCTGCCGTCGGAGGAAGGGTCGATCGACGTCGCCATCATCGATGGGAAGATACGTGGACACGGCGGCGGAGAACTCCCAAGCGTCGCCTCTAGTTCGTCGAAGAAATCTTCGATGGGAAGCGGGACTCGCCATGTTAACGCCATCAACCACCTAGTCGTCGGAGGTGAGCGCCGTCATCGCCGGTGGAAGCTCCACCATGGTTTCCTCAAGAAACTAGGGTTAGGGTTCGACAAATTTGGGGGAAAGGAAGCTCTCGAGCTCCCTGGGAATTAGCTGAGTGAGAAAGACACCCTTTCTCTCTCTTCTGATCTTAAATAAGTAAGGAGTAAAGAAAAGGAAAGTTTATAATTAAGGGCACAACAATTTAATAATTACATAATACTCCCAAAATATGTTATAAGGTTGTTAGAAAATCTTGGGACCCACTCTAAGTTTGATGGAGGAAGACTCTAGGTTAATTTGTTAGCACTAGTTAGTTAGACAACTAACAATGTGACCAAATGCTAGATTCATTCTCCTCCAATTTCTACCATTCTATAATAATTATTAAAACAAAACACCACACTGCTATTAGAAAAAATTATTTCATAAAACAAATTCCAGATGATTATTTCTGAAATTTAAAAATATACCAAGAAATAATAAAATTTTAATAATTCGGGGGAAGGTGGGGTTACATGAAGACTTCGAAGCTCTGCCTTTTGTCTTCTGCTTCTTTCCTCTCTGTGTGTGTCCTCCTCATCCCCCTTTTTGTTGAAGGGGAAACTCTTTCTATTTATAGGAGAAAGGGGACACATATGCGATGTGCACTTGAATTTGAGATATGAAGGAATTTGCTGTTATTGCACGGTGCAGGCTTCTGCTGATCTGACATGTGGCGGACGTCGAGATTCCCCTCTATCGAGATCTCAGGTGGTTATCAAAATAATCGAAGGAGGAGACACGTGGCACGTGTCTATTACTGGGAATCCTCTGTTTAGATGAAGCCGAGTAGATTTGGATTTCATCTCAGTGTAGGATTCTGTTTGATCTTCAGGAGGCTATCGGTTTAAACAAACCAACTTGACATGACCTTTATCAAAAGAGCAAACTTCGTCCTTATCTGAGTTTTAAACCAATTGATAAGATATTTGGACTTATCAATATGATCAACCTCTGTCCTATCTTTGAGAGTGGCGATTTAAATAAAACCAATTGGGAGGGACCATACAACCTGCGCCTCTAGCGAGGTCTTAGTGCTGTTGTGCTTCTAGTGTGACGAGTAAACTGTTCTCTTGGAGATAATGGATGCTCTGTGCTTTCAGGTGACGAGTGGACTATGTTTGGAAGACGACGGAGCCTTTGTGCATTTGAGCGACGAGTAGGCTGTGTTTCGAGTGGTAAAGTCACTATGCTTTAGGGCGACGAGTAGGCTATGCTTCAGGCTAACTAGATTACTGTGCTTTTGGAGCGGCAGGTGGACTTATGTTGGATGCAATGGTTTTTCCCAAGTCTTTGATGAAGGGGTTGAGCTTCTGGGTCGAAGCAATGGTCTGCGTCGTTGAAGCTAGGATGATGTGAAGTCATCACCAGTCTGTGCCTCCTGCTGGCGCAGGATTATAGCTGTGCTTCTGGTTTGAAGAAGCTGGCTTTGAAGTCTTCTTTAGAGCAATTAATGACAGCTCTTTAAGGAACGGCTCCTTCTTAATTGCCACTATTACTTAGGGAATTTCAAGGGGTCTTTTAATGTTCTAAGACTTAGTCGAATGAACCTATTTAATGAGGTTCATCATGCTGAGTCCTAGGTTCATCCCATTAATGTAGAAAAATTAACCGACGGCTACGTGGCCTATATCTTGGATAACTCCCGCCCTATATAAAGGGAGAGTTTCTTCCGAAGAGTCACGTCTTCCTCTTTTTGTCCTTCAACACCATGCTGGATCCAGACTTAGCTTTAAGTGGTCGTTGGCTTTGCCTAAGTCGGATTTTGGTTGAGGATTCCTTCGTTCAAAGGAGATGTGCCTTCATAGAAGAACTGCTGATGAGCTTCGGGATGTGCTGGAATGATTTTCATGGGAAGTTTGAACCTGAGCGACATCTTGGAGGTCCTGACGACCAAGTTTGGTCTGGTTGCCAATATAAAGCGTTGCAAGTTGTGCTCTGCCCTGCTCATTAGCGGCTGCGCGCTTTTGTTAGGCTGGAAGAGCCTTAAAAGCTGATATGCTTTTAAAAAGGGCCTTTTATCGTGCTGTGGACTGAATTCTCGCTCGGGCCAATAGCTGCTTCAGGAAGAGCTGTACATCTGAGGGGGTGCTGTGGTGGCAGACTTCGATGGTGACTGTATTCACATATTATATCCACAGTCCCTCCTCTCATGATGATTACACTATGAAGATGAATCCCAACATAGATCCGTAGGAGTTTTTAGTTCAGCATATGTAATCACAAATACTTTGTAGAAGATCCTTGTAATTAGGAAGTCTTCTTTTATGTAATCGTGACGAATCTGTAATATACTCTTGTAGCCATGATTTAATAAAAAGAACTTTCCTTGAACTTTTTATCTGTTATTTGTGAGTTTGTCTTTTCTGTTGGCGTGCTTGACCGCCTGCGCTTCTGTGAAGCTGGGTTGGTAGCGAAAGCACCAACCTGCGTCGTTCTTCACTTGTGTCTTTGTGAAGATGGATGGGTAGCGAGAGTACCCACCTGCGCCTTGTGTCACCCTGCACTTTTTCATGCTTTTACAAGACCCCCTTCCAAGTGTCCCAAACTTGAGTTAAGCTCGGGATACTTTGAAAAGAAGCATGATACGTGTTTCTTTGTAGACGAAATGTCCATCACATCTGTTGCCAGGCTAACGTCGTGCCTGGGCTTCAGCATTAAATACCTCAAGCCGTCGCTTCCTTAAGTTTTGATCATGACTCCTCGTTTCTCGTGAATGTTTATCATGACCTTTTTCTGAACCCATATCATTTTGAGGGTTTATGAAGCGTCTTGTCTTCTTTTGATGATGTGACATGGCTCTGTGAGCACCTACTGGAGCGTGAGGGCTTCCGCTGGTATTGCTTGTCTTCATACATAGTATTTCTTCAGGAACTTGTCATTGATTGGCATCATGAGTAAGTCACCATTAGATTTGGCCAGTCGGTAAGTGTCGTTGGAATACACCGTCTCTATGACGAACGGTCCCTCCCACTTGGGTTCGAACTTCCCTGCCATTTTTGAGTCATCACCATCGGTCTTCGAACTGCTAAGACGAGGTCGCCCACTTGGAACGTTCTTTTCTGGACTTTTTGTTAAAGGTTCCGAAAATACGAGCTTGGTAAAGCTCGATCCTTTGCAGCACTAATAGGCATTTTTTGTCCAACGCCTCTAACTCTTATAGCCGTCGGCACTGATTGTCTTCGTCAGTTAGCTGGTTGGTGATAGCTACCCGTAAGGACAGGATTTGGATCTCTAGGGAGAGCACTACTTCGCTCCCGTAGACAAGGAAGAATGGTGTGCTACCCGTGGGTGTCCGAACGGTCGTACAATAAGCCCATAAACATTTGCCCAACCTCTCATTCCAATCGCGTTTGTTAGAAGAGACGACTTTCTTGAGCAGTTTGATGATGATTTTGTTGAATGCCTCGGCTAGTCCATTAGCCATAGGGTTGTAAGCCGTTGATGCCATATTCTGTATCCAGTTCTTGTCAATGAATCGATGGAATGCGTGGCTCATGAATTGGGGCCATTCTCGTAAACAATCCTTCTAGGAACTCCGAAGGGGTAAATAATGTGGTGCTTGATAAAGCTGATCATGTTGGAGGTTTTTACTTCTACCAGTGGTACTGCGTTCGCCCATTTGGAGAAATAGTCAGTGATGGCGAGGATAAATCGGTATCTTTTGAAGGAGGGCGGGCTGATCGGTCCGACGATATCCATTTCCCATGTCTCAAATGGCCAAGCGGCCACCGTGGGGTATAGATATTCCGAAGGTCGGTGGATGAAGTCAGTGTGATACTGACATGCTTGGCACTTCTTTGTGTAATCTACGGCATCTACCATCATAGTGGGCCAATAATAGCCCATGCGACGCAACCGGTTATATAACTTAGGTCCGGGCTGATGGGCTCCGCATGTTCCATCATGCGCCTTTCAGAGTGCCTCTTGCGCTTTTGTCTGGGACAAACAACGCAGGAGGAGTCCGACGTATGAACGATGGTACAACATTTTGGTGGCAGTGTCGTAGAAGAATCGGAGTGAGCATTTCCTGACGGAGGCCGCTTACTTTGGGTCTTCAGACAGGATTCCGTAGACTGCATAGTCTATGAATGGGAATCGCCAGTCTCGAATGTCTACGTCAGTGTCTACTTGTACTGAGTAGCTTTAACATGTACATAGAGCATTCTTCGAACAAACTAGCTCTCGTTCAATCACTGTAATGGCATATTGGGATCCAACGGGGGCAGCCAGAGAAGCGGCGAGGCCGGCCAGTGCGTCGACCTCTAAGTTCTGTAGGCACGGCACATGTTCTATAAAGAACCCTGCGAATGTGGAGATGATGTCGATCGTTGCCTGGTGGAAGAAGATCAGGTCTTTATGTCGAACCTCATACTGCCCTCGAACCTGGCTGATGATTAATTTCGAGACTCCATAGGCCTCGATGTAGTCAACCTCCAGTTGTTTAGCGAGTTGGAGCCCAATGATGAGAGCGTTATACTCTGTAACATTGTTGGTGCACGACTCCATGAGAGAATACGTGCGATTGATGACTAGGCCAGCAGGGGTGATGAGGACGATCCCAACTCCTGCGATGATATCGCCCTTTGGTTCCGTTATTGAAGCACCATCGAAGAATATGCGCCAAACCGAGTTGTCTAAGACTACATTGGACTCTAGAACTGCATCTGGGATATCGTCGTAGAGTTTCGATGTCTCTGGCACAGGGTGTGCTGCCAAAAAATCTGCCAGCGCTTAGCCTTTGACTGCCTTCTGTGGGACGAACACCATATTAAATTAATTTATCCCTAAATCGTGCCTAAAATTTTGATCTTTGATCACGACTGTCTGATCCGACTACGAACCTAGTCGTTCAGAATTTAAATTGATCGTGTCTAAATAAATTTTCCTGTCGTGCCTAAATTTTGATTTTCTAGTCACTCGTGCTCAGATTTCATTCCAGATCATGCTCGTGTTAAATTGTTTTCCATAGCTCTCTCATAAATCGTGCCTAAGTGATTTCAAATCATTTTCGAGATCTTAAACACATCAGAGTTTTGATCGTGATTCACGACCTAACTAAAACTGAGATTTCTAGGCCGTGCTTATAGGACCGTGACTTCGAAATCTTTATTTTGCCTATGTTTTACCTTCATTCATAACTAATTTTTTATCTTGATCATGCATGTGCGTCTTTGAGTATGATTATCGTCAAGCCTAGACTGCAGATCATTCCGTACTTGAAATTTTGATTCTTTTTCGATTTATTAGCCATGGCTGATATCGTATTTGAAATCATTTGTGTTTATTTATGATCGTGCCTAAATAATATTGTCCATGCCTCTATTCTATCGTGCCAAATCATTAGTCATGCCTAAGAAATTCCAAATTAATTATCCTGATCGTGTCAAAGTTATCGTTCTTAATCGTACCTAAGTTGCTGACTAAACTCTTAATCAAATTTCGATCCCCTCTGCCAACCTTAAATTTTGAGAGCAAAATTTCTTCAAGGAGGGTAGATTTGTAACCTCCGTTAGCCAAACTTTGAAATTTTTGCGAATTTTTAAATTTCTAAATATTCTGAAAAGCGTGAATTTTTAATACGAGACGTATTTTCAGTCGTAAAATGCTAACGATACTTTTGTTGGATCTTTTGGTTTTATAAAAACTATATTATGTGAGATCATCCTAAATAAATTTCTTGCCCTTTTCTCGAAATCCTATGAGTAATAAATATTGCTTTTAATGTAAGAAAAATATTTATCAAATATGATTCGTAAATGATATATATATATATATATATATTAACTAGCTAAATTTCAATTAGCTAGCATTTATTATCTAAATAAATTATTAGCTATAATCAGTAAACAAATTGTTAGTGGTTAGTCTTAAATTAGTTGTTAGTGATTTTTCCACTAATTTTTCTATTTCTATTACATTTACATCTCTTGCCCTTAGGGTTTTCCACTACCCCTATATATACTGGGGACTCCCCAATATTATAATAACAACTCCTACACTACTCATAATCAGCCGCCAACACAAAGCAACCCCTGGCTTCACCACCATTGCTGCTACCACCTCGCCGGAGCTTCGCTCAACTACTACCTCTACAGCCATCATGCCCATCCCACCTCTGACACCACCGTGATGTACAGCACCACTCGACCGCCTCACTCCTCCCCGGGCCACAGTCCCCGGCCATCATCCAAATACACCAGCACCCCCGCACCATAGCCCCATCACCCGCTCGCCACCACTGCCATAACCACTCCATCCCGACCTCCTCCGACTGCCACAGTCCCCGACCACCCTCACCGCTCAAACACCACCACCACCGACAACATCCTCGCCATCACAACACTTCCCTACCACCACTGGCACCACCATCACAGCCGTCATCACCCCGGCGCACCCCCGGCCGGCCAACCCATCATTCACCATCACACATAGGAGAAGAAAATGGAAAAAGACACGACTGACCTGGAGACTCCTCGACCACTCTGCCACCTCCACCGACCTCGTCGTCCGCCTGGCTGTGCACGCTCCGCCACATCCGTGCCCCGCCGAGGCTTACTCCACGCTTACGACTCCGCCCAGCGAACCTGTCGACCTACCCGGCTGCGACCGCCTCCTCCCGGTCAAGCCACCATCGCATTGTTCGACAGAGCCACCGTCCGCTCCGCCCGACACGAAACCCTTCGCCGGCGCCGCCCTCCAGGACCTCCAAACCGCCGCCAAGAACCCGATTTCCCGACGTTGCCCGGTGCCGCTCTGTGCCTATCAGGAGCGACCGCCGACCGACCCTTGGGTGAGAAACCCCCTTCCTTCCCTCTCGATCTCACTTCCCTTCTCTCTCTTGTTCTCCTCTCCTCTCTCTGTAAAAATCGGGGAAATAGGAAATGAATGGGAGAGAGAAGCAGTATGGTTCCCTCTTTTAAGGTTATAATGAACTTAGGGATTTAAAGGACATGACCCGCAGAACCAAACCCAGCCCCCGCCCGCCCCCCCCCCCCCCCCCCCCCCCCCCCCCCGCTCCTTCACTTGCCTATAGCAGCAGAGCTTGTTAGTATTGGGTCGGACCCAACCAGCCCTTTAGCTAAAAAAAGAGAAAAAAGAAATGGTTTAGAACGGTCTGCCTTGGGCTGGGCCTAATGGCTAAATATTTAACTTAATATTTGGGTTGGGCTAAGCCATTGGAAAATTGTTCAGTTTTTAATATATCCAGCCCAAAATAATAATTTAGAGAGTTAGACCAACCCTATATATATATATATATTTTTTTTTCAACCCTATATATATATATATATATATATATATATATATATATATTTTATATATATATATATATATATATATATATATATATATATATATATATATATATATATATGGTTGGTCTAACTCTCTAAATTATTATTTTGGGCTGGATTGGGGTCCGGGGGTGGGGGGTAACCCGGGGGGAGGGGGGGGGGGGCAGGGGGGGGGGGGTGGGGTGTCCGGCAAGGGGTCGCCAACCCGAGGCCGCGGCCAAAGCCGCCCAGCCACCTCGGGTGGGGAAGGGAGGGCTCGAACCTAGCCCACCGCTAGGGGAGCCAACCCTCCTAACCACAAGAGCTAGGCCCGCCGGACCAAATAGTTATATATATATATATATATATATATTTTATGGATTATATATATATATATATATATATATATATATATATATATATATATATATATATATATATATATATATATAATCCATAAAATATATATATATATATATATATATATATATTTTATGGATTATATATATATATATATATATATATAAATATATATATATATATATATATATATATATATATATATATATATATATATATATATATATATATATATATATATATATATATATATATATATATATAATCCATAAAATATATATATATATATATATATATATATATATATATATATATATATATATATATAAATGTATTCTAAATAAGAATTATTTACTAAAAGATTTTTTTGGGTTTTTTCAAATTATTATCTAAAATATTATGATATAGTTTTTAAGTATTACAAATAATTATCGAAGATAATATTCGTATTTAGTTACGCTTTTTCCCCTAAAATCATAATCGCGATTATTATAGTCGTTTCCTATTCTTGATTCGATTATCGTGTCGAACTCTGATTTCAGGATTCTATAAACCAAACTATGCTATTTGGACTATTCTGGACTCGATGAGACCATCTGGGACCATCTTGTGGAGCATGGCTTCGTACCTATATGAGATGTTACTCCTGGTTATCCTGGTATATTGGTACATGTCTCGTTCTTGACTATTGTCCTTGTACTTGTATAGACACCGATTCCTAAGGGGATTTGCTACCCTCTTAGAGAATTTCGTGTCATAACGTGCTATGGTTGGATCCTTTATACTAGTCGGGGGATGGAAAGATATTAGGAGATTATGTGATCATACCCCTACTTACTTGTCCATAGCTCACCCTCGCCACACGTAGGGTGTAGCCTGACCTTATTTGTACTTGTGTATAGCTTCTATGTAAGGCCGACCTGATCTTCAGGTTTATCTATGCATGTTCTTGTGCATAGCCGGTCATATGGATTACCTGATCCTAGTCCCAAGCCGATCACATAATAAACTAATATCTCAAGGCACCGTTTAGTAGTAGTGCATGTTCCATTCCAGATTATCACCTACTGTTACTGTCACGACCCGATCCCAACTAATTGGGTCGACTCGGATCATGCCCAGCCTGCACCGTTGTTGAGACGGCGGCAGTAAGCTGTTCAGTAGCAGGTAACCATACAACAACATTATAATTTGTCACAACTCAACATCGGAAAAATTTAAAACTTTATTAAACTTTTACATGAAATAAAAGATACAACTAAAACCATTTTTTATACATCATGAATAAAAGAAAACTCTAGTAATACAGCTCAGCAATCTCGAATTCCTCGTCTTGGGATCGCGTAACAAAGCCTCATCAGTGATACCTAAAATGTTGGGTCTCCAGTCAGGAGGGAGCAAAGTACAATTACGAATATCCAATAATTCAAATAATAATTTGAAATTTGCAATGTTAAACAATTTGAAATACTTTAACAATATTTTTCACAATTCTACAATTGAAAACAATGTGATTTGAGTAGGTAACGAACTATGACCGGCTTGGGATGATTCAATTATATCCTAATGATACGGTCCGGCCTATCCTCGTGTATAGGAGGAATCAGCTCGCACAATCAATGATGCAATATAGGGGTATTGGTCATAGACGCTACACTACTCCCCCAATATTCCGAGTCAATCAGATTCAATCAATGAGTCAATATTCGAACTCTAGGAGAGAGTTCCGTGTAGCAATGTGTTTTAAAATTGCAATAAAACAATTACTAGATAAATTACCAAATAGACATAACTGCACTTGCCTTGTATTAGATTGACTGGAAGAACGAGTCGGTACCGAGGAGGAACGTCAGTTGTAACTTCGAGTTCCTACAATTGAGAACTCGACTTAGATTCCTGAATAACCAGACTAAGTGTGCTAGTTGCAATCTCTAGTAGTAAGTCCTAGTCAGATTTTAAGTTGTATTAATTTACAGCTAACGATTACGTCGCAACTACGTGCGTTGATTAACCGGTTAATTGGATTATTTGGAAAATAACGCGAGAATCAATTTAACTTTGGAAAACTTAGTGTTTTGTAATATATTTATAAAAATACAATTTCTTTTAGTGATAAACCGTGAATTAATAATATTTTATTCATTTTAGCTAAACTCGTAATTAACCACTAAATTACGTTCTAAACTACGAATATGCGATAATCACAAAACCACCCAAATCACATCCACCAGAAATAAAATAAAATAACTACGCTACACAAATACATTGGCACAGCTAATGGTCCTAGGGTGGGCTTATGCCCGATACATCTTTCTTTTACATTAAATAAGAAAATGACTGAATTATTAAATAAAATGCAGAATTTAAATGACTATAATATTTAGCCTAGAAATAAAATAATAAATAAAGAATCTGAGAGTCTCAGACTCGGTCCATTCCTCAAATTCGGTTTATGCCTCAACGTCCGGTCGAACCGGTGCGTTTGCATTTCGCCGGGGGCCCACAGACCGGTACGGTCGTCGCCCGAAAATCGGTTTAGAAAATCATTTTCGAAAGCCAGTTTTGAAATCAATTAAAAATATAATTTTTGTAAAAATTTGGGCAGCACTTCCTCTATTCCGGGACAAACCCAAAACTGGGAAGCGCGCCAACAAAACACCTGCAAAATGTCCCAAACCAGGGAAAACCCATTTCCAACCAAAATAGTCCACAGAAATATCCACCAAAACAATTCCAACATCACAGAAAATAATTCCAATCCACCGAATAATTCCCGAAAAGTCCGGGAATCCAATATCCATCCATTTCACGCCAACCCAGCAAATAAACAGGCAATCGAACTAACGCAGCTAATCGAAATATAAAACGCAGCTATCCGGATTCCCAGGAGGGAATCGGGGGACCGATCTATCATCATTGACTCACAGGAGGGACGAACTACTCTGATTATCAGAAATTACCCAAAATCCGTTGGCGGGGAGCCGCGGGAAAAACTCGGGAAAGGAATCCGAACTAAGTCGGCAGCAGGTAGAAGATCCCGAACAGCGGGAAAGTCCACAGGAAGGGTGCTCGACAGCACAGCGGGGACTGCCGGCCTCGGGAACGGCAGCGGACACCGCGGAAGGCCGCGGAGAGCTCGCGGAAGGCGGCGCTCGCGAAGAGGGTCGACCACAGAAGGCAGCGGGGGCTGCTGGCGTGGGGAGGAGTTGGCCACGAGGGTGGTGGGCGGCCTCGGGAACCCTCGCCGGAGACGCGGGGCTTCGCCGGAGCAAGGGGGTTTGCTGGAGCGGGGCTCTGGCGCGCGGGAATCGCGGAGAGTGGCACGGATCCGGCCGAAGATCCGGCGGGGAGGCGCACGGGCGCGCGCCGGAGCACGCGGAGGCGGCCGGGCGGAGCGGGTCTCCGGTGGTCGGCCGGAGAACAGGGCGCCGGCGGGGAGTGAGGGTTCGCGCGCGGGGTGAGGAGCTCGGGTTTGGGGGGAAAACCCACAGAGAGAGAGGAAGAGAGTTTGGAATGGGTTCTGTGAGGAACTCTTCTCCACAGGATATGGAAACGTGAGAGAGAGAGAGAAGAGTTAGAGTTTTTGAGTGAGAGAGGAAACGTGGGTTCTGTGAAAGAAAGGACGTGGGGAGAGGTTATTAAGAGAGTGGGGGTGTGGGTTTGAGTAAATAGAGGGAGATGGAGAGTTAGGGAGTTGATGGGTTGGGAGTTACAAGAGAGTTTTCTTTTCCTTCTGTTCGTGAGTGAGGTGGGGATGAGGAATGGAGTAATTAAGGGAGTAGTGGGGAGAGATATTAGGTAGAGTGCTTACCAATTCAAAAGGGAGAAGGTTGCTGGTCCTTCGGGACCAGCCAAAGACTAGTTATTTTTTTTTAAATTTATATTATAAGGATTAAACCAAAAATCAGAATTGAGAAAGAAGGAAATGGCTCAGGCCTGGGTCTGGGCTCGGACTCGGGTCTGGGTCCGAAAACAAAAAACCAAGTTGTTATAATTTTCAAAATTCTTTTCCATCCAAAAATATTTAATAGTAATATAATAATAATTTCGAAATACTAATAAATCACTAATTAATAATAATTTACAAACTATGGGTTTCACAATCTTCCCTCCTTAGAAAATTTTGTCCTCGAAATTAAAGTAAGGTAGGAAAGACAAACATGTACGGGTACGGCGCCCGTAACTCAGGTCCAACCATAAGAGTTTCCAAGGCAGTCGTGGATGTTTAGGGACAAGTTTTATGATATCATCCACGCAGAAAAATACAAAAGCGAACCAAAGTACACGAGGTTGATCAGACCATCATGCACCGGTCCTGATTAGACAATATATTAGTGGGTGCACCCAATAAAATATCGTCATGATCAAGCTTGATAAAGAGATAGCTTGCAAAACTAGGCTAACTTCGTCAGCATCAATCAAGTTTAGAACGAAAAGATAAGAAAATAAGTGATGGCTCGAATTCTGATCTTCTTCTTACCTCTGACTAGGCTTGCAACTGGTTTCTCTGGCACTGAAATGTTAAGTCCAAACTTGAGCTCTGAATTATCCAAAATGTGACTCGGATCCGAAATGTAGCATCTGAGCTGTGACGTAGAAGACGTTGCACACTCTCAAGATTAGCTGGTAGAGCTAACTGGTACGCTACTTCCAACACGTCTTAAACTTCAAATGGCCTGATGTATCTGGCCTCAATTTCCGGCTCCGTCAAAACTGATTGTTCCTCTGGTAGGAAAACTTCACCAAATGCAATTTGGTCTTCCCAAGACCTACCAAATTCCGAGACGCAATATCTCAACGTCTTCAAGCGTCTGGATTGACCTCTCTGATTGCTTGTCCTGCGGTACTCCATGAATCCGGTAGATGTGCTTCCCGTACAATGCTGCCCACTTCTTAGTGGATAAACCAACTTGAAGGAAATTAAATTGTGCTGACTTTAGTCAGTCGGTTTATAACAATCCAATTGTTGCCCTTCCCTCCTTGGGAACAAGGCAATCCTTACTCAAAGTTCGTTGTTATATGCTTCTACTTCCACTCCGAATTGTCCAGCGGCTCCATCAAACTTGTTGTCCTCTTGCTAATGTTGACAAATTCACATCTAATCCTATACCTGGTATATTCCATAACACCAATCAATTCCGATACATCTTATTATCTCCTGAATTTATGGAATACTGCGACTGGTGCATTTCTTTCATCAACTCGTTCCTCCGTTTGTCAGCCGATACGCAAAGTCTCGTACCATTCTTCAGAGTTCCAATGCTGATTAATTTAGAACCCTCAAGTGTTCCTGCCAACACTTGATCTCTAAGCCTGCAAAGTGCCTCGTTTTGAAATTACGTTCTCTTGACTTTTATCCCTCAGCCTCGAACTTCATCAATACTGAATCATCATCCAGCTCCGTCCTTCTATCTCCAGTAGTATAACCTCTAGTCCAAACTTCTCGATGTCTTCTAGCAGGTGCTAGTCCTTGGTTAAGAACTTCGCCATCAGTATCGACCAAGTGCATCAACAACCACATTAGCCTTACCTGAATGGTACTGCAGGTTGATTTAGAAATCCTTCACCTGCTTCAGCTAGCTCTTAGTCTAACATTCAGCCCTTTCTGAGTGAAGACATATTTCAGACTTTTGTAGTCCGTATAAATTTTCACTCCCTTTCCATAAAAATCATGCTTCCAAAGCTTCAAAGTAAAGATAATTGCAGCAATTCAAATTAGGTGTGGGGTGATTCTTCTCATGAGTCTGTAGTTGCCTACATGTGTAAGCGATTACTTTCCCATGTTGTTGAAGAACGCAACTCAGTCCTTTTCCAGAGGAATTACTGTAAATTGAGAACCTACCGGTTCCTGCGGGTAGCGCAAGGATTGGTGTAGTGGTAAGTCTCTTCTTCAGCTCCTCAATGCCGCCTGGCAAACTTTCGTTCAGATGAACTCTTCGTTCTTCCAAGTGAGCTTCGTTATTGACTCAGCAATCTTGGCGAAATCCTTCACGAACTTCTTGATAGTAGCCGGCCAAGTTCAAGAATCTTCCGAATTGAACTTGGGGTACACCACTCTTCAACAACAGCTATCTTCCATCAAAATTCCTTCTCATGACAACATGGCCAAAGATCCACCTTGTCAACAATCCACGTTCAGATAACTTACCATAAAACTCATTTTCCTCAAAGTTTCCAAAACTTCCTCAGGTGTTCTTCATGCTCTTCTTCAATCTTCAGGAGGTTATCTATGGAGAAGTTAAACCGATTCAAATACTCATAAAAATCTCTGTTCATAAAATTCATGAACACAGCAGGAGCATTTGTCAGTCTAACGTCCTGACCAAAGAAAACTACCCATACTTGATGTTTGAACGCCGTCTTGGAAATGTCCTCTTTCCTGACTTTGATTTGATGGTAGTCAAATCTTAAGTCAAACTTCAAAACATCCTATCTCCACATAACCAGATCAAACAGATCCTCGATCCGGGCAGAAAGTACTTATTCTTTAGTGTCTGGTAATCGATGCACATCCGTTGCTCCGTCCTTCTGGAGCACCAACAAGATAGGTACTCCCTAAGGTAAAGTTCCACTCTGAATAAATCCTAGAGACTTCATTGGTCATTCATCTTCTTGGCCACCTTCGGGTTGACTCTGTAACATCCCTTAGAGTTTAGGGAAAGAGCCAGGGACTATATCAGGGTAAATCCTATGTCTAGATCTGGGATAATCCAGGGAGACTATCAGGGAAAACATCTGCCATAAGGTGTAACTAAAAACTTCTATTCCTGTGGAGAGTTACAGCAAAACTCCTATGATTGATCTAAGGACATCCTGTTACAACTTCCAAAAAGATGATGCTATTCTGCAGTTCTAGGTACTATTCCTCATGGTTCTGGCTCTTGGGTGAGCAGTCTCCAACTGCTTCCTTTTCTATGAACCTCAAGTATGCATCATGCCTTATTGTAAGGGGCAGGGTCTGCTGGATAGGAAGAGGGTCCTTAGGTTGTGGCCTAACAGGTGTTGCTGGTTATGGGCTCTGGTTTGATAAACAGATAAGGGCAGTCCTTTACCCGATGTTCAGCAGATCCACATGCCAAACATTGTCCAAATCTCTTGCGGCAACTAACGGCCTGATGACCAGGCCTCTTGCAATAGTTACAAGCCCATAGCTTCTTACGGCAAGACTGCCGGAAAGTAGAGTACTTGATGGGACCCAATTATCTTCTAGATTCAAGGATATCCTTCCTAGGACAAAAGTTCTGCTCTAACTGGTTGGGGATAACTAAGGCTACATCATGACGTTCTTCATGTCTTCTCTCGTGATATTCTTCTGTTCCTGCTGGGCTTCATCTTGAGCTTTCTGGAACCCCAGGGTTTTTCGAAATAGGACAACCATTTGGAAGATGATTCCTGGTATTGGTGGAACAATAAAATGAATAATCCACCGGGGAAATGCAATTCAGTTTTAAGATGAGGTAGGATTCGCCAGTGTAGGAAGAACTTCACTGGATACATTATGCGGACGGTCAAACAGCCGCGAGGGGAAAGACCCTGGGCTTGGTTGAGGAGATGGGGTAGGATTCGGAGATGACACCTTATCGCCAGTAGGATTTGGTCAATGGTCATTCTCTGGAAGGTTTAGGATGCATACATAAGCAAGGTATCCTACCAGTCTATAATCAAACAAAAATATTTATTTATAATATATTTCGGTCCTATGTTGTGACAAATTGATGTTCTAGTGTTCTAATTGTTTCTAGGTATGTTTTCCTAAGTTGTTGTTCTGACCTGCATGGGCCACCACTAAAAACATGTCACGACCCGATCCCAACTAATTGGGTCGACTCGGATCATGCCCAGCCTGCACCGTTGTTGAGACGGCAGCAGTAAGCTGTTCAGTAGCAGGTAACCATACAACAACATTATAATTTGTCACAACTCAACATCGGAAAAATTTAAAACTTTATTAAACTTTTACATGAAATAAAAGATACAACTAAAACTATTTTTTTTTATACATCATGAATAAAAGAAAACTCTAGTAATACAGCTCAGCAATCTCGAATTCCTCGTCTTGGGATCGCGTAACAAAGCCTCATCAGTGATACCTAAAATGTTGGGTCTCCAGTCAGGAGGGAGCAAAGTACAATTACGAATATATAATAATTCAAATAATAATTTGAAATTTGCAATGTTAAACAATTTGAAATACTTTAACAATATTTTTCACAATTCTACAATTGAAAACAATGTGATTTGAGTAGGTAACGAACTATGACCGGCTTGGGATGATTCAATTATATCCTAATGATACGGTCCGGCCTATCCTCGTGTATAGGAGGAATCAGCTCGCACAATCAATGATGCAATATAGGGGTATTGGTCATAGACGCTACACTACTCCCCCAATATCCCGAGTCAATCAGATTCAATCAATGAGTCAATATTCGAACTCTATGAGAGAGTTCCATGTAGCAATGTGTTTTAAAATTGCAATAAAACAATTACTAGATAAATTACCAAATAGACATAACTGCACTTGCCTTGTATTAGATTGACTGGAAGAACGAGTCGGTACCGAGGAGGAACGTCAGTTGTAACTTCGAGTTCCTACAATTGAGAACTCGACTTAGATTCCTGAATAACCAGACTAAGTGTGCTAGTTGCAATCTCTAGTAGTAAGTCCTAGTCAGATTTTAAGTTGTATTAATTTACAGCTAACGATTACGTCGCAACTACGTGCGTTGATTAACCGGTTAATTGGATTATTTGAAAAATAACGCGAGAATCAATTTAACTTTGGAAAACTTAGTGTTTTGTAATATATTTATAAAAATACAATTTCTTTTAGTGATAAACCGTGAATTAATAATATTTTATTCATTTTAGCTAAACTCGTAATTAACCACTAAATTACGTTCTAAACTACGAATATGCGATAATCACAAAAACCACCCAAATCACATCCACCAGAAATAAAATAAAATAACTACGCTACACAAATACATTGGCACAGCTAATGGTCCTAGGGTGGGCTTATGCCCGATACATCTTTCTTTTACATTAATAAGAAAATGACTGAATTATTAAATAAAATGCAGAATTTAAATGACTATAATATTTAGCCTAGAAATAAAATAATAAATAAAAGAATCTGAGAGTCTCAGACTCGGTCCATTCCTCAAATTCGGTTTATGCCTCAACGTCCGGTCGAACCGGTGCGTTTGCATTTCGCCGGGGGCACACAGACCGGTACGGTCGTCGCCCGAAAATCGGTTTAGAAAATCATTTTCGAAAGCCAGTTTTGAAATCAATTAAAAATATAATTTTTGTAAAAATTTGGGCAGCACTTCCTCTATTCCGGGACAAACCCAAAACTGGGAAGCGCGCCAACAAAACACCTGCAAAATGTCCCAAACCAGGGAAAACCCATTTCCAACCAAAATAGTCCACAGAAATATCCACCAAAACAATTCCAACATCACAGAAAATAATTCCAATCCACCGAATAATTCCCGAAAAGTCCGGGAATCCAATATCCATCCATTTCACGCCAACCCAGCAAATAAAACAGGCAATCGAACTAACGCAGCTAATCGAAATATAAAACGCAGCTATCCGGATTCCCAGGAGGGAATCGGGGGACCGATCTATCATCATTGACTCACAGGAGGGACGAACTACTCTGATTATCAGAAATTACCCAAAATCCGTTGGCGGGGAGCCGCGGGAAAAACTCGGGAAAGGAATCCGAACTAAGTCGGCAGCAGGTAGAAGATCCCGAACAGCGGGAAAGTCCACAGGAAGGGTGCTCGACAGCACAGCGGGGACTGCCGGCCTCGGGAACGGCAGCGGACACCGCGGAAGGCCGCGGAGAGCTCGCGGAAGGCGGCGCTCGCGAAGAGGGTCGACCACAGAAGGCAGCGGGGGCTGCTGGCGTGGGGAGGAGTTGGCCACGAGGGTGGCGGGCGGCCTCGGGAACCCTCGCCGGAGACGCGGGGCTTCGCCGGAGCAAGGGGGTTTGCTGGAGCGGGGCTCTGGCGCGCGGGAATCGCGGAGAGTGGCACGAATCCGGCCGGAGATCCGGCGGGGAGGCGCACGGGCGCGCGCCGGAGCACGCGGAGGCGGCCGGGCGGAGCGGGTCTCCGGTGGTCGGCCGGAGAACAGGGCGCCGGCGGGGAGTGAGGGTTCGCGCGCGGGATGAGGAGCTCGGGTTTGGGGGAAAACCCACAGAGAGAGAGGAAGAGAGTTTGGAATGGGTTCTGTGAGGAACTCTTCTCCACAGGAATATGAAAACGTGAGAGAGAGAGAGAAGAGTTAGAGTTTTTGAGTGAGAGAGGAAACGTGGGTTCTGTGAAAGAAAGGACGTGGGGAGAGGTTATTAAGAGAGTGGGGGTGTGGGTTTGAGTAAATAGAGGGAGATAGAGAGTTGGGGAGTTGATGGGTTGGGAGTTACAAGAGAGTTTTCTTTTCCTTCTGTTCGTGAGTGAGGTGGGGATGAGGAATGGAGTAATTAAGGGAGTAGTGGGGAGAGATATTAGGTAGAGTGCTTACCAATTCAAAAGGGAGAAGGTTGCTGGTCCTTCGGGACCAGCCAAAGACTAGTTTATTTTTTTTTTTAATTTATATTATAAGGATTAAACCAAAAATCAGAATTGAGAAAGAAGGAAATGGCTCAGGCCTGGGTCTGGGCTCGGACTCGTGTCTGGGTCCGAAAACAAAAAACCAAGTTGTTATAATTTTCAAAATTCTTTTCCATCCAAAAATATTTAATAGTAATATAATAATAATTTCGAAATACTAATAAATCACTAATTAATAATAATTTACAAACTATGGGTTTCACAGTTACACTGTACCCATGATTACTTACAGTACATTATTACCATGACATGCTCACATTATTTTCCTACTTTCCACTATCCAGTTCTACTTATCCATCATGTATTTCATTATTTTGTGTTATTTATAGTTTTTGTCAATTTAAATGGAACTGTTGTTAGTTTATGTACTTCGCTCCAATCCTGACTGGATAACCAACATTTTTAGGAGTTGTTATGCCCCACATTCTTGGACTACATGACGATGCTATCTGAGACAGATCTTGATGTTCCATTTACTGTGAATTGTCTTCTGGGAGCTCTAGGCCATTACTTTTTTATTTTGATCGTATTTTTGCTATTGAATTTGTCTCCGATACGTTCTTGTCATTTATGATCATTGTAGACTTTGGATTGATTTAGTTTATTACCATCTTTCTTACTCATATCTGCCTTAGTCATATGTGATTGGAGTACATATTGTTATTATAGATCATTTAGATGTTGAGATAATTGTTGGGTACTTGACAGCGCTCTACTGCCGATACTGCGGTGTAGGCTGGACGTGGCCCACGTACTTGTGTCCGAATATTCGGGTGCGGGTCATGACATTTCTATAGAGGGAAGAGAAAAAAATTAAACAATTTATCAAGGTTAGAGCATGAATTCTATGAAGGCCTAACTTATCAGGCGAATAGTCTACCCACCTTGGATCCTATCGTCATATTAAAATACAAATAGCATATCTATGGAATTTCTCAATTTATCTAAATTTAATAATTTTTTACTTAAATTGCATGGCCTATATAACAATCCTTAGTTACCCAACTGTCAAATTGAATAAGGGACTCCTATTCCTAGTCATCCTCCTAAATCACTTCAATCCTAATTATGAATGAGCATTTGCTAGTCGTAGGCTCGCTAGTACGACTAACTTAGGTACTACCACGAATTCGCAACCTTTTGCGAAAACTGACCTGCATGGGCCACCAAAAAAACTTGTTACGACCCGCACCTATTTTTTTCGGATGCGAGTGTGTGTCCAAGTCCAGCCTACACCGCAGTATCGGCGGTAGAACTCTGTCTAGACTATGATGCTCAAAATCACATAAAATACTGTTTGCTCATTCACAATAACTAAATTAAAATTACAAAATTCACAAGTTTACATTTGCTAAAAGATACAATGTCCCAAAAATTAGAAAAACAACTAACTTAACTATCTAGTCTTCTACGGTTGACCTCCACATATACCCATGTTTTCCTAATGCTACGAGTAGTCGCGAATAACCTAAAAAATTAGTTTCCAGTCAGGAATGGAACGAGTACATTCTAACAGCAGTTCTAATAATTTGACAAAATCTATAAAACAGTAAATAATACTGAAGTACATGATGAGTGGATAAACAGAGAATCATGGCAGGAAACATGTGAGTAAACACAAGAGAGCATGGTAATAAAGACAGGGAAGTAACCTTAACAATGACTGAAACAAGAACAATATATGTAACAAGACTGCATCTAACTAGTGAGTTGAAATACACTTTCGACATGTAAACGACTAAGGGTAAACTCGACACCCAGCACATAAAGTGTACGACTGATATCAGACATGAATAAACAAATAGGCTGTTTCTGGTATATTTACATGTCTACTAATGTATTTCTCCGCTCGACTAGTACTCATGGATTCAAACAGGTCACGAACACGGTAATACATTGGTCACGAACAACATGTAAAGAATCCATAACTACCATATCGTGTAACCATCATGTCGAAAATCAACAGAATATCAATATAAATACTACTAAATACATGAATCATAGAGATGATTAATTACGAAAACTATCAGAAATGTACTCGCCTGGGGTCCTTTGCTAGTGAAACCGATAATACCGACCACTCTGAGCCACAAAAGTTAAACTCGTGCATTAGTCTCCGGATGCTAAACAGACGTAACCAATGCGTTTGGTATAAAAAAATATCTAAAAATGCCTACCCAAACGTCCAATTCTGGACACAGGGGAAAAATTATAATTTCGGATCAAAACGATCCGTCGTTGGACCCCTTTGCACCGAAAAGTGTGCCAGAGCCTATGGTCTCCAAAGTCATTAAAATATATGTTTATGGGTCTCGTTTGACGATACGAATCCAACCGTATGTCCAAATTTGGATTCCGGTGGGTCGTGCACAAATTTGCCCGTTGGATCGAGTTGCGAGCCCTCCAAAATAGCGTTCCGATCGACCTTCTCGGAATTGGACTAAACTTGGCATACAGGACCAAAAAAATGACACAATCCTGTTGGCACAAGTTTTATCTTGATGATAAACGTGCACGAAGTTATGGACTAGTTTGCAAAAGGACCGATATGGGGTATCTCGACTGATACGTCTCAATTTTGTTGCACATGCACAACAAAATCGAGTTTCGTCGAATCCCACATATCGACAACATCCATATGCATCTTTTGATGCTCATGGGTTGCGACCACTTCACTCGGTTTGTCGGGACGCACGTTGTATCGGTAAATTTTATCGAATTTATAGTTCGAAAAACTAGTTTTTCCTAAAACTTTGAAATTGATTTATCAACAATTTAATCAAGGAAAAATAAAATTAACAGTTGGGTTTCCATCTCGTATATGTTGTCATCATTTTGTTCAAACATATTTTTGAAAATGTTGATGAATCGGCAAAAATTCTTCTTCCAAATCTAGTTGTCGAACAATTTTGTATACTATTTATCTGGTTTTTCTTGATCTTTCAAAAATATCTACGATTAATCTATGGCAAATTAACCCAATCTAGTTTAAGGGTCTTGCAGGTGCTCAACTAGGCTTTTCGCATAAATTTATGGATCAAACTTTCGACAATCGTGGAGGAAGGAAATTGGGTATGAACGTGTGCACCTGGGTACTTTTGACAGGTCGAACAGGGCTTCCCCTGTTCTTCATTTGTCGGTGGTGCTGTGACCTTCCCCGACGGAGTGCAGGCCGTCAGAGTGGCACGCTAGGACTAGAGGGGGGTCGTCGGGGTTATCCTGGAGTATATGAGGGTTCTCGACGATCAATATCATAGGATGTGGAGTAGTCAACTATCTAAGTATATACCCGTTCTGATCCCTTATTTGCCAATCTGCGGTTGAATTTAAACCAAGATTTGATTAATCCAGAGGATCTGGATAGAGATTATATCCAAAAGATTTGATCAATTTGGCGGTTTGATTAAGTCGATCCAGATTTGGTTTGAAACAAAAAGAACTTGTTTCTCTTTCCTTTCCTAACAGGATGGAGGCTGCGAGGGTTTGGGTGAAGTCTATCTCACGAGATATTAATATCTCGTGATTGTGAGTCTTTTTTTATATAAAATAATGTATATATATATATATATAATATATATATGGACTTTAGAAATTCTATAAAAATTTTAAAATTAAATCAATGCTCATAACTAAAATATTTTTCAAGCATTTACTATGTAATATATACTGCTATTTTTGATAAAAGCATATAATTATGTACTAAATTATTTAATACTTATGGGAATACCATATATATAATATCATTTATAAGGATAAATAATATTTCATTAATCCCAGATAACAAATTATATGCATTAATATAGCCATATGCCAAAAATCTTTTATATAATTTTATTTAAATGGAAAATAGCCCTAATAACTTCCGGAAAGGTTTATCCACAAAAGAATATTTATTAAATATCAAACATTTTATACAAACATAACATTTATTTATGAAAAATAAAATAATGGATCATTAAAATAAGTTACCAAAACATACATATAATTTACTTCTACATGGACCTTTTTGGGCGCACTACCCGACTACATGGGCCTGGGTTGGGTTCGGGTCAAGTCCGGGCTAAATTGGTACAATCGGGTGTC